>CM037852.1:200666888-200808579 GCA_021234595.1 Delia radicum
GCACCTAAAAGGCGTAGGTAGTACCCTTTAAAACACTCATTTCATAGGATGATCAATTATCTATCATATGCCTTTTAAATTTTTTGATTATCTCATTTGGTTCAAAAGTTATGATTTTTGCAACGAAAAAACTCGAATGACGCCACTGTGCGTTGGTTGGTATGTGTGTTTTTGTTAATGCTTCGTCTGTTTGTATGTTTGTGTGCAAGCTTGTTTTGTTTGTAAACTTCAAATGCATTTGGTACCTTATTTTGAAAACTTTTTATTAAGCATACAGTGTATGAAAAAATAATTTGAGAATTACGTGTAAAATAAAATGTGTATTTATATATTTAAAAGTCAATTAAAATATTAATTGAATAAATTAAATATTTGATTAGATAGAAATTTAATTCAAATCAAATCTTTAATTAGATATTTCATGTTGATTATTTTTCTGTGTAATCGATTATTGAATAATTCCGTAAAAATTTGTAGTTTTGATTTATTTTAAGTTGAAATGTTATACTGTTTATGATAGACACATCAACCTAAAAAACCTATACAGAGAAAAATTTAGTGAATAAATAATAATTAAAATATTCAGTCAACTAATGTGCACACAGAGAAATAAAGTGCCAACCGAATTGAAAAGTGTATATTAATGGTAACAACTAATAAATTCAGTTAGTACAAAGATATTTAAATTCGATTTCTGAAAATTTTGGGCGTTGCAACTAAAATTCTGTTGAATAAACCGAAATTTGTTGTGAAAACTAATATAAAGTTGTGCCAACCGTTTTAAATAACCGCATTTGAGTCATAGTAACCGAATTTCAGTTGGTAAATAGCTAAATTTTTTTTCTGTGTGTACTTTTTCGGAAACAAAAATTTTTTTAAATTAATAAAAAGCTTATTACATTTTATGAAAGTAATTTCTTAATGAAACCTCTTCATTTAGTGAATGAAACTATTATTAAATTAAATTATATTTTCATAAAATTCTATGAAAACTTGCTTAGTTAGTTTAATTAGTTTAATTCAAAGTTCCAATAGACGAGTTTCAGTTGCTTCTATTCAAAAATGAATTATTTTATGTAGATCATTCTCTCAGTGTAGTATTCGAACCAACAGTTTGTCCAAAAAATATTTTTATTGGAAGCATTATGGACAAGTTTCGATATTGCACTTATTATCAGCATGATATGAACGAATGTTTGAAATAAATAAATGAAACATCATTGGAACTCCTCTATTGAAACGTTTTATTAAGTTAATGCAAATTGCTTAAAGAATTATAATTTTATTTTGTCGAATACATTTTTCCTCCACCTGGATCCGCTCTTGGATAAGTGTCAACAATATATAATGCACATTGTCATACAACAGGGATGGCAAATTCAGTAATTTAGTTCTGAATTTGCTCAATTGGACAAATTAAAAAAAAACTTCAGAATATTTTTAGTCGGTTTTTTTTGAAGAAAAGTGAAAACTATAAGGGTCAAGTAACACAAAACAATAATTTTCATCAAGTGGAAATTTATTTTTATCCATTCAATAGCTTTATAATCTTGAAGTCATAATTTAAATTTAGTTGCATGGGTATTTTTTGTACGCCGGGTACTAAGGGTTAAATTTTGATTGAATAAAAATGTGAACAAATTTAATTACAAAGCCGATAACTCAGAAATATCCAGGAACACCACATATCGATTTGGTGGGGGTATAGAAACATAATTTATAATTAACATATTTTTTTTAACAACCAGTTTTTTTTTGAACCAGTTTTTAAAAATAAAGCGTTTTTAACCACGGATTTTAAAAAACATGCATTTTACCGTCAAGAAGTGCATTACTTTTGTGAACCAGAAAAACCACGATGTAAGTGCTTTTAAAAGAGGTATCAATGACGCTTGTAGCTTAAACTGATCCAAATATAGGGGCACTTATGTGCAACTACCGTTGCAAAACTTTTAATTTTATTTCAATTTAAAAGTGTGTTTTTTTTTAATTTCAACCTTGAATATTTTCTCGATTCAAATTTAAATATTTGTCTAAAATATATTTGTGTGTACAATAGAAATTCGGTTGCTAATCTCAATATTTTATTAGAATTGCCAAAACGATAAAAAAAATTATTTATATTATTTTAATATATTTTATTAATAAAAAATTCTTCTCCGCGAACTGGGCTCGAACCGGCGACTTTCTGCTTGTCAGGCAATTGCTAGCCTACATACATTTTGAATTTCTATTTTCAAATTTCTACCTTGAATACATTTTTTATTTCAAGTTTAAATATTAATGTCTAAAAATTTGTATGTACAACAGAAATAAGGTTGCTAATGTTAATATTTTATTAGAGTTACCAAAACTATTAAAAAACTCTATATTATTTTAAAATTGGTAACGAAAACTTATATTTTAGATAGAGTGATCGTTTTTTTTTTGCAGGCGAAACTAATATTCGATTTTAACTGCAAATTTTTTATTTAACGGATAAAATCTCCGAAAAGTTCTCAATATTGATAACGAAAACCAATAGTTTGAATGATGTGACTGTGTTTTGGTTAAGTTTATATATTTTCTGTTTACACTATATTTTAATTAATCTGATGATGAATTTTAAGTACTTACGATACAACTAAAATTATTGAATAATGGTTAAATTTTGTTGGTTACAATGGAATTCCTACCAATTTATTTTCTGTGTATAGATATAACCCTTCAAAAGATATGGACGATTAAGTATGACTACTTTTGTTAAATTTTAGATGTTTTTCATATTTTTAAACGCGATATTTCTACCGATAGAGCAAACAACCCAAAACTTATACGATGACATAATTATATGACACTTACCTTTCATACCAAATGTGGTTAAAATTAAAGGGGGTAGAGGTCGAAAATTGGATACTTTGATGGTTTTATATGGAAAGAGTTTTTTAGTTAATAAGTTTAGAGTAACCATATAAAATGATATTCTTAACATATAATTTGAAGAAATTTAGTTCAATGTGATTCACGTGGATACAATTTTATTCACCATTTTTCGGATTAAATTGTATCTGATTGCACCCTATCTGATTAGATATGACACCATATAATTTTTTTACACGGGTTCCATTTTTATCCATATACGCAACCGTACATGTCCATATATAAACATTTTTAACTGGAATGGTAGCCAACATTTTATTTTTATTGATATTCCGTAATTGTCATAAAAATCTGTCCTTTGTGTACCTACAGATCCAATGCAGTAAGCTTGGTAAAGTTACTTTTTTCTTTTAAATAAATATAATATAAATTATTCCACTTCCACCAAAACTACATAAACATTCATCCATACATTGATAAACAACAAAATATAAGACATTAATGTGGCAAAAAACGAAAATTAAGGAAATTAGTTTTTTCCACATGAGAGAAAGAATAAAAAACACAAAGCAAGTCTACTGCAAACGAAAAAAATTTATTGAAATAACACAAAAATTAAAGGAGAATATTTTTAAAGAAAGCAAAAAAAAAAAACAAAGTCATTCGTCGTATGTTACACACACGGTGGTAATAAAAAAGGATCAACTAAATGTAATCCAGCATAGAGTAAGTACTAGTTAGAAGAAGTACATAAAAATAAGTAGAGTACGAGTAACTTACATACATTGTAACTAAAGACAGCGTGCTACAATTAGGGTTGCCGAACTCGAAATCCCGATCCCGTAAATGACGAGATATTCCGGATTTATAAATCCCGGAATTTTTTTTCCAGAAAATCCAGAGATTTTAAATTTTTTAATTTTCCCAATTTTATTATATTTTTATATATATGACACCCTTTTAAAGAACGAAAAAAAAACTAACACATAAAATGTTTATTCACTACACTCAAAAAAATAGTTAGTAAAAAAGTTAGTAAAACGTCTTGTAAATCAGGCATACTATTTTTTAGCAAATTTTTTGCTAAAATCGTGTTTTCAGCTAACATTTTTATTATATTTACTTATTCAGCACTTAACTGTTTTATACTAATGCTTTACTAATATACTAATGTTTTACTAATTAATTTTGCTAAAAAAAATGTGCTGATAAGCACATTAATAGTGTGGACGATAACCAGATTAAAAGATATACGCAGAATGAAGCAGATGTCGCGGCATGTCAAGATGTAGTAGAGAAGAGGAAATGATACTAAAAAGTACAACTCTAGTAAGACATATAAAAAAATCAACCATGGAACATAGAGAATATAGAGCAATGTATCAGCTACCATGTTAATTTACATTTTATACTATTACATATTTGCGAAGTAGGGATATAACTTTTTTACGTGTCACCACGATATAGACAATACTGTACTGATAAACAATATTTTTTTGGTAATTGTGGAGAAAAGACTCTCAGTGCCGAAACCAATGGCTAAAAAATAACATTTTTAACAATTTCTAAAAATATTTTCAAAATATCCTTAAACAATTACAGACTTTATTATACTCAAATATATGCTCCAAAATATAAAAAAAATTAAGACAAAAGGGTCCGATTTTCATAAATTTTCATTTCTTAACTCCCGATTTTGTATTTATTTTGTATTTTATAATGACTTTTTTAGAAAAATTAATTAAATAAAACTATTGAAATTATTCAAGTTACTCGAGTTATTCGAGTAATTTCAAAATCTTACTCACTTAATCAAGTATGCTAAAAACCCTAAAATCGAGTTACTCGCTTGCTCGAACAAAACCAAACACGAGAAATTTGAATACCCTATTATTTACCATTCTAAATTTTAAAAATTATAATTCAGCTTTTATACAGATTGGTAGGGATTCGCTCAAAACCAATCAAATTTATTTGATAGGACCTTATTTCATTAGGAATTACCTATAATTGATTAATAAAACAAAAATACTGCACAGGCAATTAAAAAGAAGAAACAGGAACTAAAAAACAATCATATTATACAATTATAGGTATTTCCAATCAAATGTTCATATTAAATTCCGTTATTAATTAAGTACGGTAGAAGCAAGCATGTATTTAGTGAAAATGCAAACAAAATGTTATCAGCTATAAAATTTATTAAACAATTGTCGATATTCAAAAGTGGTAAAAAAAAATAAATAAAAAAATTAAATTAGGGTTTTGGTACAACCAACCACATTATGGATTGAATCGATTATAGACCCAACTAATGATTGGTACTGGCAAACGTATTTTGACCAATGTTTGTTTTCCTAATAAAATATTTAAATTAAAATTCATAACTCAATATTTATAAGTGCTTGTGGTGTAATGAGTAGAGTGGCAGCCAATTACTCTGAGTTTCCGAGTTCAAATCCCGGAGAAGAGAAATACAAAAAGTTTTTTTTTATTTTTAGTTAAAATCAAATACTGCTACACAAAGGAAAAATATGTTCCTACTTTTTTCAATTAAATCGATTTGTTGGAAATTTTAAATTAAAAATTAATTGTTGTTTTTTTTTAATATTTATATAGTTGTTCTTTATAAATGTTTAGGACAGTGAACTGACTATTATATGAAGGCAATACTTGAAAATTAAAAAAAGTTTTTTAATTTCAATTAAGTGGAACATAATATGGAAAGAGACAATTGAATATTAGCTTTCCCGACTAAAACTATAATTTAATATGAAGATAGTTGTCGCAACCGCTATAATTATATTGGTAACAAATTCAGTGACCACAACTGATATTGTTTTCTGGTTGTAAAATTTCAAAGAAAGAAAATAAACCTAATTTGAATCAATTTAGTTGGTTGAAACCTTCCAAAATAAAAGGTCCGCCAAATAACTTTTTTTTTTTGAAAATGCTATAAAAAAAAACTACTGAATATTTTCTCAAATTTCTTTTTTTATTTGAAAGTACAGTCCTTCCGGTTAATAATGGAAAATAGTTTCATTCAAATGGCTGCCTCGGCTGGTCATGCAGTAACCTACACTTTCGGTCCAATTTTTAAGCACATTATCGATTGTGTGCAGCTGTATTTCACCAATGGCTTCACGAACATTGTCCTGTAAAGCGTCAATTTTCTCTGGCTTGTTGGCGTAACACTTATCTTTGATGGCACCCCACAAATATTACTCCAACGGTGTTTCTTTTACTTTTTTCACAAGATAACGAACATACGGAGCTGACGGTGCTTCTCTTCTTCTAAAATCCGTACGCAATTTTCGCACACATTCTGCAACATTACCAAGATTTTCAAAGTAATGTCGCAATATTTCCCAGCGTTGTTCAAGCGAATACACAACCATATTCGTTCAGCGGAAGAATAAAACTAATTATCTGTCAAATCAGACATGAGCTAAGTGTTACCATTCACGAAATAAGCCCTAGTTGAAAAAAAAAACGTTAGATGGCGGACCCTTCACATGTATTAAAATACTTCTGAATTAATAGACTGATTTGTCCTACGAATATTTATTTTTATTTTTTAAGATCATTATTAAATTTATTTTTTACTTCGTAAATCCTCTATTGGTAATATTTGCATCCAAAGTTGAAACTTTGGCAGAATATAAATAAGTGACGGTTGAAGATATTTAAACAATTTTAGTTTTGTATAAATAAATCTTTATCAAAATATATATGAAATTTCACTTTTGTAAATTAACCGATTTAAAAATCGTGGTGTAATGGTTAGCGCGTTGAACTGTTACACAGATGGTGCCGGGTTCGATTTCCGGTGACAGCAATATCAATTGGAAAAATAATATGTATGAGTTTTCTATCCCTTATATGTATCCCAGAGCCCGCCTTCTGTGTTCCTATAGTACTTAACCCCACCGAAGTAAAATAATGAATCAGGGATATGAACCAAAAAGCTTCAATAAGTTCGCCAACTCTCCATCAGGTAGCGAGCAACAACTGTTCTAAGACTTATCATCTCGCGCAATTACAGTGTTGCCATGTTTGAAGCCCTTCATCTTTCACCACCTTTCATCTCTCCATTATCCACTGTCCAAAGAAAGCAACACATTAATAAATAGGAAGAATTTCCTGAGTGTTGCTTCTCTTTAAAAAAAACTCTGACATTATAATTTTTGTTAAGTATTTTAGTAATTTTGTATTTTAATAAAAACCAGACATTATTTGTGTTTTGAGTCAAAACGGAGTAAATTTTGCAATATTTTAGACTTTCTGAATTTAAAAACTTCATGGTCTGATCGGTAAGATTATCAAAAACTATGCACGATTTATGCACTATCATTTGGCGAAAAAAAATTTCATATTGTCTCATCAACATAACAATCAAAAATATGTAAGATTAGGCTTGTCCATACTTTTAAATAATTTTTGGAAAGGGTGCTATCAAAATATGTAAAAAATAGATTTTTTCAAATAATTATTTGGCAACTCTGAACTACCACTTTCCACAAGTTTTTATTCGCGCTGGTAGTGAAGATTTTTAATTAGTTTAAGGTTTCTAAACCGCTTAATTGTACTTATCAATTAAAATATATAACCGTGTAAAAGTACTGTTTTGAAAACGGAACACTTGGTCAAAAATGATTTAAAAGTTTTGGTTTGTTTTTCATACTGTAAGATGTGAATAGTAAAAAATTTTAATGAATTATTTTATTTTGATGATTATATGAACTAAAAAATACAAAAATATGATTCCCGAAATCCCGTAAAATCCCAGTTTGAGGAAAAATACCGAGATCCCGATAAATCCCGGGATCGCAGTTTTAAAAATCCCAAATCCCGGGATTTATAAAAATCAGTCCCGTTCGTCACCCCTAGCTACAATGCTTTTAAATTAAATTGCAACCAAAAAAATATAAGAAAGCGGGACTTGCACGACACGGCACACGTTAGCAATAAGATTTAGTTAAGGATACATGAATGAATGTGAATGTTTGAATTTACTTGTACGAACAGTCGAAAGAATGATGTAGTTATATTGCAAGTAGAAACAAAAAGCGACTTCCTTTTTCGCACATGATTTTTTTTTGTTGTTTTCTCTTTTTGGTCTATCAAGATGATGATGATGATGTTTCTTGCAGCACCTTAGGTAAGAGTTTCCGTTTTTTGTTTTCAGTTGTTAGATGTTATTTACGATTTTAATGTAATTCTTTTATAATATAAAATAATTTATTTTTAACACACAACATTTGGAAATGGTGGTGAAATTAATAAATTTATAAAAAACGTATCTCACACAGCAAAAAATATTTAAGCAGCCACAGCTTACAAAATCTATTCTGTAGACCTGAAGGATTTAATTACATTAACCCTGCATGCAAAAGTTCTTGAATTTTCAAGTTTTACGTAAAATGATTTAAGAAGCATTCCGTATAGTTACAAAATTTTATGAAATATAATTTAGTTAAAAATATAATAGGACCTTTTTAATCTCAATAAAAGGTTGGTAATATTAACAGTTTTAGAAGAAAACAAAAAAGGCTCACAATCGTGTATGCTGGATCTCAAAGGATTAAGGACACGCAAACTATATCCCAAGGTGGCATTTATTATATGAAAAGAACACAGTCACTTGAATATAACGGGAGGAGTACATTGCCATATTTTAAACATATGGTGACGTATTAGATAGTATGCCTCAAAATAGATATTTAAATAAATAAAAGCGCTAAGTTAGGACTAGATCACAGAACGTTCTGCTTATAAAGCAAATGCTTTAGCGTCTAAGCTAAGGTTGCTTATGCATATTGACGGGATTTGAGGAAAGTTATATCTTTTGCATGTGTCTTTGTGTTTTAAGAAAAATAAACACAGAAACAAAATATAGTGTAAGTATAGTGATATTCCCTAAAAATATAAAATTGAAAAGCATAACAATTTTATTATTCAAATTTTCTGCTTTTCCGAGATATTTGTAGATCAATTTACAAGTTGTACTTCAAAAATATTTACATACATAATTATAATCAAATAAAAAGTCGTTTTGTGTATTTTTCTAGTGCAAAAATAACAAAATTTAGGATAATTTTTAAAAATTTGTAGAATTTACTCGATTTTTTGCAAAAAGCAATATCAATATCTGGATAACCGTTAGTTTCGATTTCAAAATGATTTCGTGCTTAGCATGCCAAAATGAATTAAAATTATGGGTCGAAAGACATATTTTTATAAAAGCAGTTAAAGAAAAATTTTCAAAAATCGAGAAAGTTGTACACGGGGCGCCACGGGTTAATGCTATTCAATTTTTCTCAAATTCGCGCCATCTAACTTTTAGGCCTAGTTCTACAATAATCGCAACAATAATCGATAAAAATCTAAAGTTGAACAAAAAATGCAGCTCTAATGCGCATGTATGATTACATATGAACATGCATGAACACTTATGATCATGTACATTAGAGCGACTCGCCAACAAAAGTGCTCGATGTACCCTCCTAAAAATGAACCTTGGACTTTTTTAAGATGACATTTAAAATATTTCGGCTCCAGCTTTGACCTCTCGTGAGCTGGACCATTTTGAAAATGGGTCTATTTTTGCATGTTTTTTTAATTTGAGAATCTGTTTCCTTACCAACATATACAATATCGGTATCATAAGAAAGGTTTTTTTAAGGCGCTTCCAATTGTATATACAATTTGTCCAAGGACGATTATCTATGTCGTTATTTTAAGGATATTCTGTAAAAACAAAAAGGTTTTTGAATTTTTTGTTTCGGGTTGTTTGTAATAAAAATGCCAAATTAACATATTTTAATCTTTAGTCGATTTAATTAAATACGGTTCTCAGCTTTTTTTAAAATCCGTGCTAGTTTGCGCTTTGACAAAAATGTAATGCGTGGTAACTCTTCGTTTTAAAAAGGACAATATGGGTATCAAATTTTTTGTTTTGCCAAGTACATCATCTTTGTATGTAAATAATTTAGATTTTTGCAAATTAGATGCATTTTACATGGTGCTCTGGAATATATATAAATGCAATTTTGTGGTAACTCTAATATGATAGCGGATTTAGTTTCTAGATCATGTATGGATGAAAATAGGGCTAAAGAAAGAAAAAAAAAATGATCCACGACTTTTTGGCGGCATATTCTTTTTTTAATTTGCAAAAAAAATATGCCTCCAAAAAGTCGTGGATCATTTTTTTTTTCTTTCATTAGTCCTATTTTCATCCATACATGATCTAGAAACTAAATCCGCTATCATATTAGAGTTACAAAACATGCAAAAATGGGCCCTTTTTCAAAATGGTCCAGCTCACGAGAGGTCAAAGCAAGAGCCGAAATATTTTAGATATCATTATAAAAAATACCAATGTTCATTTTGAGGGGGGTACACCTTGCACGAATTTCGCTTCCATACAACTTGAGTCGCTCTAATGTACATATGTAGATACTAACTCAAATTTCGTTTATGCATATGTACGGATACATATGGAAGCATGTATGGAGATTTATGCATCCATGTACAGATTTTCCTGCATGTTTGCGAATATGTACAAATATAAATTGAGTCTTTATGGTTCAATATATGAAAATTCTTATTAGGGTATTTAAAGATAGTTTTAAGAACACTATTAAAATTCAGAAACCACACTAAAAATTAGAAAATCAATTCAAGTTTTTAAAATTAAAATAAAGGTTTAAATATAAATGGAAATTAAAAAGTGCATGTTCCACCTAAAAGAAAAACTCAGTAGAACTTTAATTAAAACAAAAGAAATATGTAGTTAAAAAATGCCTAAAGGAACAAAAAGTACTTAAAACACGCTCAAACGAGATAAAAAAAAAATAAAAATAATATATTTTAAAGTTATTATAACCCTTTAACCGGCATCCAATACGTGGTATTTTAAAGAAATTAAGCTTTTTCTATAGAAAATATTAACTTCGATATTAACTTAGTTGTTTGTAAATTAATTTTTCGAGTGAAATTCACAGTTTGGAAGATAGAAAAAGTTGAAATTAAAATGTTATAACATTTTAAAAATTAAAGATGAGGAGTTATGAAAATTTTCAACACATTGATGCAAAATATTTAAAAAAATTGACATTAAAAACATTTGTGTATGTGTTCGTCTATGTTTAACCATGGTAAATGTATCCGCGTAAATAACACTGTGCAACAAATTAAGGGTCACTGGTTGTATCCTGAATGAAATCAACGGCAAATATAAATGGACTATTATGAACTTTTAAATAGGCTATTCAAAGTAGATCATTTTGAAAACTTAGCTAATATTTAATTTGTATGGTCTTTTGAAATTGGGATTTTTTTGGCGAATTTTGTATTTTTTTTATTTTATATATTTGAAAAACATAATCTACATCAAGGGCAAATGTTATTTATTGAATACGACGTGTTCACTTGACGTGTCTATTTTATACTGACACTATGAAAAAATATACGGATTAAGAAGACCTCTGCTAGTTTTGATCATCAAAATAATATTTTTGGACAATTTAACAAAAAAAATAAATAAATAGTAAATAACGCTTTACGCGTTTGTAACCGTCATATAATTACAATCGTAATTAATTTTATCACAATTAATTACTGAAGATTTTTTAGTAAGATTTTTACCGAAAGAAGGAAAAGAAAACATTTTTATTGAAAAATTTAACGGACACAATGGATATGCCAAACTGCAGCAGCTTCGTCCCATCCAAATACTCGTTAGTGGTTAATTTATGTGTTAATTGAACAAAGTATTTTTGATCGTTAAATTGCTCTATATGAAAACATTTTTACCTTGTGCCTTAGTGAGTTTCAAACTCACAGCCACACCTATGACTCGTAGCATCAGCTCTTAGCGAGTTGAGCCACGGTCTCCACAGCTATGAGTGTGGCTGAGTGTAGTTTTATCAATCACATCATTTACAATGTATTGTTCTAATCACAAGAGACAGCGTTAACTAATGACTATGAACAATTAATTTTTCAACTAGAATGTTTCCTCCTTATAATTCCGTTGTTATATCTATTTGTGACAAGTAATTATCACATTATGATGCGCTTTATTCACATTCATTAGTTGAATCCATGCTCCTTTTTACAGACAGCCGCTGGGCAACTTTTTTTATTTTTTTCCGGGGGTAAAGTATTCGTAGCCGTCATATAATGACAATCGTAATTAATTTTATTGCAATTAATTACTAAAGATTTTTTAGTTAGATTTTTACAAGAAGAAAAAGAAGAAAACATTTTTATTGAAAAATTTAACGGACACAATGGATATGCCGGACTAGTGCAGTTTCGATCTATTTAAGGACTCGTTAGTGGTATATTTATTCAAACATGGGACTAATTAGTTATATGTACTAATTAATTGATGATTTCATTACAATTTCATTAATATCAATTGTAATGAAACTAATTTCATTAGCATTTGTTTATTTAATGACAATGAATTTCAGAAATGTTGAGGTTAAGAAGAAGAATAAACGTTTTTCTCTAAAAACTATAAACACTATTAATTGATTTGATTTCATTGATTAATGACAATAATTTAAAATTTCATTACCATTAGTAATGCATTATTTAAAGGAAACAAATTACAATTGAAAGATAAGATTTTCGAAAAAAATAATGGTGAATATCGATTAAATCTCGGCTTCACATGAGCTTTAAGTAACGCTCATAATACAAATAGGCTATGTCCATGAAAGATTCCGAGAGAGTGATTTTTTATGAAACAGTCACAGGATGTCCTAATTATTTGTTTACCCAAATACGTGCGTGACGATACCAATTTAATCATTCTGATAATAAAATGGAACATTGGTCTAAATTGGAATGAACATTGGTCTAGAATGAACTGGGGAACGAGTATAATCGGAACACTTAACACATTTGAATTATCGGAACGTGTTTTCGGGGTTAAGTTTTGCAAAAATTTGGTCCGCTTTGCAATATTTCGCTTAGTTTTCGACATACTAGCCAATTTATGAAATGACGATTTTTTAAAATGCCCAGAATCTCCGAAACTAAGAGAAATTGAGCAAAACGGACAAACAACGGACACCCTTATAATATAAATGGCTAGGTCCGGGAGAGATCCCGATTGATCAATTTTTATGAAACAGCCATAGCGTGATTTATTTATTTATTTTTACTTATTTACGTGATAATACAAATAAACATACAATTCCTATCGATCTCCGTTCCATTCCTAAGTAAAGCAATTTACACTCCACTTTTTTTTGTAAACAAATGATTTTTTTGCTCAATTGTAATTAGTTTTTTAGGCATTAGTGTGATTTCATTAGCATTAGTATGACATTAGTATGCTAATGCCAACAAATTTCCTTACAATTAAATGGTAATGAAATTGTTTTTGCATTAGCATTAGTAAACTAATGCTAATGAAAATTCAATGCTAATGAAAAAATCCCAAGTATGTATTTATGTATCAATTGAACAAAGTATTTTAAATTGTTAAATTGCTCTATATGAGCTTAGTATTTTGTCGAGTCAAAATAGCAAAACTTTAAATTTGAAATAAAAATAATTTAAAAACTTGCAAAGTTGGCTTACAAACGGTTAAACTAATTATTCTACTAAATTTTTCTAAAGGGTCCGCGAAATAACTTTTTTTTTGAAAATCGATTGTGTGCAGCTGTTATCGATTGTGTGCAGCTGTATTTCCTCCTCTTCAATTTTTGTGAACAAAAATTCGTTCAACATGGCCCGATAATGATCGCCATTGACTGTAACGGCCACTCCTTGCTCATTTTCGAAGAAAAATGGCCCAATTATGCCTCTGGAGCAAAATCCGCACCAAACAGTGACTCGTTTTGGGTGTATCGGCACACATTCTGCAACATTACCATGATTTTCAAAGTAATGTCGCAATATTTCCCAGCGTTGTTCAAGCGTATACACAACCATATTCGTTCAGCGGAAGGACAAAATTAATTATCTGTCAAATCAGACATGAGCTAAGTGTTACCATTCACGAAATAAGCACTAGTTGAAAAAAAACGTTAGATGGCTGACCCTTTATTACTGTAAAGTTTTAAGTGTTAATGCGTAATCAAGCTATAAGTCCATCAAAACATTTTCTGAGTGTTCTTAACTACGACTTTTCTTGGAGTACAAAATATGAACGATTTGTAAAAGTAAATTTTTCATATTGAGTTCTTTTGTATGTGCCTTTCAAAAACTTTTCTCCGAAAATATACTTATTTCTGACTCTAGGGTATAAAAATAAAGTTCTAGCGAAGTTCTCAAAACCCTTTAGGGGTTTTTTATTCTACTATTAGTTTACTTTCATTTTTCGTTGGTCTTCTTCAGTATACAATTTCTTGTTGCACAGTGTTATTAGAATAACATTATCTAGCCCAATGCCTATGATCTAAGATTGTTTATTTCTATTCGAAAAAGTGTGATTTTTAAGAATTTAATATGCGAGTTTAATGAACTAACATTTATTTTATGAAATATTAGAAAATTATTCTAGTTAATCTCAAGAACAATATTCTCTAATGTAATTGAATAAGATTGATTGATTAGTGGATATTGAGTGGCATAAACTTTATAAAATATTATTATTGTTGGCAACTAATTGATGTATGAGTAGTTTTTTTTTTTTTTTTTTGTTCATAAATATCCAACAACAAAAACAAGTGAAATGAATGAGCAACTTGGGCACGTTCCTCTACAATTGAATCTTCTGGAATGTCAATAACACTAACATTCAATTAATCGGGTCTTACTAGAAAAGAAAAACTAATAATAATTATTAACGAACAAGTAATTAAATAATAATACAAGAGTCGAACGACCAACCAACCATCTTTATAAAAAAAAAATTTCCTTCCCTCTTCCTGTGGAAACTAAAATTAGCAACACCACAATCATTTTACTGTGTAATAAGAAATTCGTTGCCAAATTATTGCTTCATTTATTATCATTATGATTTCAAGGGGGTAGAGTAAAAGTTACATTGGCGTTTAGTAAATGCGAGAATTGACATGATTTTTTGTTTGTTTGCAAACGTCAGAATATTAGTGGTGGTAGTCGAGATGGTCGGACGGTTGCTCTAGGTTGTTGGGTTATTTAATGAAAATCGACATACCTTATGGAATTACACCTTTTTCTTACATTACCAAGGAGATTTACACAAATATACACATGAAATTAATGAAACAAAAAAGTTATGTTTTTGACAAACTAAATTACAACTGACATGATGTCTTCTATTGAATGTAACGCACTGTTGCCTTCTTTCAATTTAGTATTAAGAAGAAAATGTACAAAAGATAGAATTTATTTTCTTACACTGATAGAATTTTCTTTCGTACTATTAATGAATGTCTTTGATTAAGTTGGATTCATTGGTTTAATGATATTTTGGTTGATCGTTAAAATATGCAATAATTTTTATATACATTTTTTTTTTTTTTGTACACCAAACATTTAGTTCCATCAGATTTCCACAGGAGATGCTTCAACCATTGAAAAAACAGTTTTCAATACAAAAGTCGAAATAAGAACATCATTATGTTTTTGTTATTTAGGTCAATTGGTAACTCGGTACTGTTTACATGTTGCCATTGCGGGTTAAGGTCTGTGGTGTAACGGTTAGCGCGTTGGACTGTTACACAGATGGTCCCGGGTTCGATTCTCGGTGACGGCAATATCAATTTAGAAAAATAATATATATGAGTTTTCTATCCCTCATATGTATCGCAGCTCCCACCTTCGGTGTTCCCATAGCACTTAACCTCACTGATGTAAAATACGTAATCAGGGCTATGAACCAAAAAGCTTCAATAAGTTCGCCAACTCTCCATCAGGTGCGAGCAACGACTGTTCTATGACTTATCATCTCGCGCAATTACAGTGGTGCCATATCTGAAGCCCTTCATCTCTCCACTATCCCCTTTCCAAAGAAAGCAACATATTCATAAATAGGAAGAATTTCCTGAGTGTTGCTTCTCTTTAAAAAATAAAAAATTGGTAACGCGGTACTGTTTACATGTTGCTATTGCGGGTTAAGGTCGTGTTCAGGAACAAAAACGAAAAATTAAAGAAAATGTAAACAAAAATCAAAAAATAAAATCAAAAAAATGTAAAACCGGAGAAAAAATATTTTTTTTTTTCATTACATTTAATTTAATGAAAAATATCTCATTAATTCAATGAAACTTTCGTTGGGGACTTTTTAATGTCAGATCCCTTAGCTGCACACAACTTTTGGACTATATCGCTAATATGACTATATGCCTAATTTGTATACATTTGTATGCCCTTTCGGATATAGTCATCAATTAATGTCACTATATAAAATTTTATTAGGGTGGAAAATTTGAAATGTAAAAAAGAGGTCTGAAAAGCACAATCCTCTGATTCTTATTTTCGTTTAAGCATCTGAAATTTTTAAATAAATTAGAACTTAAGAATTTTAAGATGTCATGATCATTTTGATTTTTTTTTTGTATTGTTATTATTTGTATATAATTTTTCTTTTGGAAACAAAAGTAACGTATCATATATGTCAAGTGTGATTATATCGTTAATAGAGTATATCGCACTCATTTTGTATGAAATTTAATTTTAGATGACAGTAAACGCGTAAATAGTGTATTATATCGCTAAAAGGACTATAGGCGATGTGACTATAACCGAAAATTACTGTATTAGCGATGGATTTCATTAATGCAACGCTGAAAATAAATTCTGTCAGTGTACCACTTAAATAATTAAAATATATTTAAATTTACACTAAACAGAGAAAATTTTGTTGAAGGAAAAAAAAAATAAATTTTCAGTAATATAGTGTTCCCTAGTATGGCTCTGCACCTGGTATTTGTGCTATATGTAAAACCTAACAAGAGGAGTCTCTCGATGGGCTCTGCCCAATATAAATGATGTTTGGATTAGTGATAAAGACAAAATAAATAAGACACGCGTATTTTTTTTGTCTACCGGCACAAGCTCACGTTTAAGAGCTAAAAGTTGGGGAAAAGTTAACATGTTTATATGTGGGAACATGTCTGAAACTTGCGAAATTCAGATTTTTTTCTAAACCAAAATTTAGATACTAATATTGGCTATTTAGTGTGTTAAGGTTGCCATTTATTTAAAATATAGGAAAAAGTCGCGTCACAGTCGAGCAATTACGAATATCGAAAAAACCTCAAACACCTAATCTATTAAATTGAATTAGCATTAATATACATGATCGTCCAAATATAACTCGTTAACGAAACTCTAGCTTTAATATCACTTAAAACACATAGTTTACAAAAAAAGAAAAGATTTACTTTAAAGTTTTCGCACATGTTTTGTTTGCCAGTTAATGCGTCTTCAGAAACTCTTTCATTTGATACCCACAGTGTCGATTTCTCTGAAAGAATTCGAAATAAGCCGAAAGAGCAAAAAATGGGGTAATTTTTTACCCCAGTTTTTACCACATAGTCACATAACCAAATTTCATTAAGAGCAGAGAGAACCCACCGCGAGATTCCCTTTGTGAGTTTCTGAGTCAATAACACCTATTTAAAAAGGTGAAATTGACTTTAAGTTTGTGTTAGAAAAAAACTACAGCGTTTTCCTTATTGTTGTAATTTCATTCCGCAGACGTGAAATGTTGCTAATTCAAAAGTATTTAATATGATTGTCTGCAAATAATTAAACCTTAACCCAACTAAAAATCATTGAAGCGGTAGAAGACAGGTGTGTTTTCCAAAATAATCGCTATTTTCTTTTTAAGTTATATTACATGACAAAAACAAAATGTTTTTTTATGTGTTTTTATATTTTTTGGTGGTGTAACATATATTAACGCGAATAAATTAAGTGTGCTTAAACATCGGCTTACATGTATACAAAATGTTATTTATATGATACAAAAAAAAATTGTTTTAAATACTTTATCTCAAAGTGTCGAAAATTTTTGAAATTCGTCATATAAACTTGCAGTAGTAAACTTTAAAACTACAATGATTTAAATATATATATCGAATTTATACTAAATGACTACCAAAAAGCATTAAAGCTTAAAACTCTTTCATGTTTAATATCGGAATCTGTACAAAAAGGACAGCATTAAATATCAAAAGTATCAGCTTTGTCTCAAACAACTAAACATTTAAAACAATTTCCTTTTTTTTCTGAACATCAATGTTCCAACAGACAATTGTCTTCTTTTGTAACAAGTTTACAAAAAAAAAATCCATATTTTTTTGTTTGATGCAAAACATATAAAATCTTTAGTGTATAACATGCATAGCATGTTTGACATTTTCCAGGCTATTCATTTTTGTTCCCTATCCATTACCACTTACAACATTGTTGTGTACTCCATATTGTCATATGCAGGGCAGAGACTTTCATGCAAATGCATGCTTGTAGTCAGTAGTTCAAAATAGATTTTGAACAAATACTTTTCCGAATCAAAGAATTTGCAACAAAGTTACATGAATTTGTTTTTTAATATGAGGGCTGATCAATAAGTCAGTGACTTTTGAACTTCCCTCGTAGTTATAAAAAATTCACACTGCTCCCATCAAGTACCAACTGTTTATAGACTACTGTCAAGTTTTGAGCAAGTTCCGTCATATACTTTGCGTTTTACAGCTGTTCAAAGCATACAACCTCGTGGATTTTTTTTAAAAATGGAAAAAGTAAATTTAGAGTGTTCATTAAACATTATTTTTTGCGAAAAAAAAACCGTTAATCAAAACAAGAAAAAGCTTGATAAATACTATGGGGACTCTGCACTATCGATTTAAATGGTACAGAAGTGGTTTACTGACCTTCGTTGTGGTCGCACAACTGCAAATGGTGCTGAACGTTCTGGACGTCCAATTGAGGTCAATACACCCGAAAATGTCGAAAAAGTCAACGATATGGTGTTGGCCGATCGAAGAGTAAAAGTGCGTGAAATTGTTGATGCCATGGTCATTTCATATGGCAGTGTGGTTTCGATTTTAAATGATCAGTGGGGTTTAAGAAAGCTGTCTGCAAGATGGGTGCCGCATTTGCTCTCAATTGATCATTAACGTAATCGTGTGACACCTTCAAAGGATTGTTTGGAGTTGTTTAACCGCAATGCGAATGAGTTTTTGTTGCGTTTTCTAACTGTGGATGAAACATGGATCCATTACAACACTCCGGAGACCAAGCAGCAATCTAAACAATGGGTTTTCCGGGTGAACAACAGTTTTTGGGATGCACGCGGGATAATCCACATCGATTACCTTCAAAAGGGAAAACCAATAAATGGCAAATATTATGCCAACTTATTGGACCGATTTAAAGGGGATTTAAAAAAAACGACCCCATATGGCCAAGAAAAAAGTTCTTTTTCATTCAGATAATGTACGTGGGCAGTCTCAAAGACTATTTCCTATTTCCAAACCTAAAGAAATGGCTCGGTGGAAAGAGATTTAGCTCCAACGATGAAATTATTGATCAAACAAATGCCTATTTTATGGATCTAGAAAAATCCTATTTTTTTAGAAGGGATACAAAAATTGGATAAACGTTGGATTAAGTGTAGTGAGCTAAAAGGAGATTATGTTGAAAAATAATTTTTTTTTTTGCAAAAAAACTGTATTTCATTCCAAAAGTCACGGACTTAGTGATCCGCCCTCGTATATTGTTATAAATGCATATTTTGCTATTAATTCATCTTTTTTAATTGCGTATTTTGATAAAAATATAAATTATGATTTAATTAAAAGCATACACTCAGGGAACTTAAGCTGTAAATATTTGTAGTTGTTCGAGTTGTAATACAGTATCTTTATTATTAAGTAAAAAAAGAGTCATTTGTAGAAGAAATGTCAGTTTTGACTACAATTGCAGTTCATTTAAAAAAAAAAACACCTAAAATTACTGTATTATCGTTTTACATTCATTTTAAACAGCAGTTTTTTTATTTAAAAAATAAAACAAATAAATGTTTGTTTAATTTGTACTGCATATGTGGTTCATTTTTACTACAATTGGGGTTCATTTCTTAAACAGTAAAAAACAAATGACAATGTTATTTGAATTTACTGAAATGTAAGTCGACTTTTCTTCAAGTAAAATTTCATTTGTTTTCAACTACATTTGCAGTGGTCTTTACATACATAGTATTCTAAGTGTACAAAAAAAAACTCTTTTTTACTCTCAACATAGCATCTAACTAGTTCTCATTTGTTAGACATTTATATACACAGAGAGAATTCCTTGGATGAGTTTTAATAAAATATTTTTATGTACCTAATGAAAATTTCTTCACAATGTAAATAAAAAATTTCTTAAACTTCGTGAAAAAAAATGCATAGTTTTGATAAAACAATTTTAAATGAAACTTTTTCAATAGTCGTATGAAATTTTTTATAAATAATATGTAATTTTTCATTAAATTTTTCATCACTATTAACCACTCACAAGGTACAGTGCAAAAATTCGCTTAATATATATGCTAGACATATGTTGAAAAACGAATAAAATCTTCAATGTTTGATATTCCTTCACTTACAATGTAAAGGATAGAATATGATGACATTTGAAAATAACTGCCAGTCAAATTTCAACTTAATTAGTTGAACTGGCAACTGTGGTAATAATTAACAACTAAACATAGCTTTATAGAAAATAAGTTCGCAGTAAATTTCGTCATACTCAAAAACTAAGTTACGGCACATTTTTAACCTAACTAGTTGAGTTAAATAGATGATGTTTACAATTTAACACTTTAAGGCACGAAGAATGTTGATGAAGGCCGTTGCGGGCTAGAAAGTTAACTCCATTCATGCAGGTGTCAAATAACTTTTTTCTAATTGTTTTTTCTGTTAATTAAAGTAAATTATCACAAATAAAATTATAATTTTTCTGTTAATAGGAAAAAAAAAAAAAAAAATTTTTCATGATCTTGAACCGAACTAACCAACAACTCACATACAATTTATATAGATCAACAATAAAAATTCACTAAATTGCATGAATTTAATGAAAAGTTTCAATGGACGAGTTCCAGGGACAATTTATAGATATAATGCAAAAATTCTGTCAGTGTATGATTTAATTTCTAAACCAATGTTCTCGAGTAATAAATCGATTTTTAAAATTTCACAAATTTTAAGTGCATATTCTTTGGGTTTTAGTACATATTTCGATTCAATTGCATATTTTGAATTTTTAACGCATATTTTATTTTTACATCCTGTGGATTTTTTAATTCATGAAAGTCGCTGCCCAGGTCATATGTTGAAAAATTTCTGCAAAAAAAATAAAATTGTTACATGAGATAGTATTGTTCATATTAACATGTGGAAATATCAACAAGCAATATGAATATGATTTTGAAGCATTTATTTTTTTATTTCAAAAGTTGACAAAAGAAATTCTGACAATGTCTAGGTTTGTCGGCTACAAATAAAGCTACAAGTACACATCATCTATCTATATGAACATATTAGATATACCCATAACTATACCTTTGGAAAAGGTATATGGGTAAGGAGGTACAATATGTTAAAAAGAATTATGATTCAACACGACAACGTTTATGTTTTACTAAATAACACGAAAAAGTAACCCAGTAAATTTTTTTGTGGTATTTTAAAATATATCCAGCAATATTTTGGCAATGGTTTTGGACATATTTCAATCGTTACTTCCCAATGGGAAATAGAGACCTATATAATGCCTGAAAAAGAAATTGAAAGACCAGTCCAGCGACCGTTGAAAACTAAAACCGTCCGAAAGGACTTATCGCGTGATCGGTCCCGTGACCGGCGAATCCGTACAGGTTTTCTTTTTTTGTTATTAAGCCTTTACTGAAAATTTATAACTATAAAAAAGGTATATATTTTGTTAGAAAATGCAAAAGAAAATGATACATATTTCAGCGTTTTCTTATATATTCATTTTTAAGGATTTTTTTGTTTGATAACGATTCTTTAAATATAGAAACAAACTTGTACTCTCAAAAAAAAAAAAAAGTCCGTAAAGTTAACTAAAAAGTAAAACTTTTTCCTAGAGGATCCTTGCAGAAATATTCCTAATATCTAAATTCAGCAAAATGTTTTGATGACCCTTAGTTCATTGCAAATTAAAATTGACTTATTGAAATCAACATTTTTTGCTGGAGATAAAAAAAAAAAACTAAAACTTGGTATAAAATTTTTACTTAAGTTAATTTATTTTGCTGAAATTTAGATATAAATTGTTTGTTTTGTAATTTTTTTAAAAATATATTAAAATATCAGGACTTCCACATCGTTACCATAATGCAATTAAATAAACAATTTGGAAATAAACTAAATATTTTATTAATAACATTAATAACAAAACATAATAATTCCAAATTACTTACATGCATGCATGTATATGAAATTTTACATTTTTCAAAAGAAGATAATTCTAAAATCCAAAAAATAAATGTTCAAAATATCGCTCAATATCATAAAAACCCTTCGCACACCTAGTTCAAAAGTGACTCAACTCAAAATTTTTAATTTTTCAGAAATCGAAAAAAAATATTTCCATCTTTATACCAATTGAAACATAAAGGAAGACATAACAGTTTTTTAGCAATAGTTAACAACAACAAAATGTACTGATATTTTTTTATAGATAAACAAGTGTATTGTGCATAGGTTAAGCATATAAACCCGAAAAATTTAATTTTTGAGTTGAGTCACTTTTGAACTGGGTGTGCGCCTTTATCGTTTAAAAACAACTGCCTGAGACTGGCATTTATTGTTCTGTAGAGTCGCACCAAAGCGTATTTTATATTTTACACTCAATTTATCAAAATAGTGTTTTGTACAGCAGCACCAAAGCGTATTTTATGTTTGCCTGAATCTTCAATTTTCAAATTTATCAAAATATCATTAATTTACTAAATAGTTTTAATTAATTTATTTAATTAATTTATTGTTTTATTTATTGTTTAATTTATAGTTTTTAATATTCACAATTTTTATAAGCACATGCGTGCCTTTGTTTGATATGTAGTATAAAAAAGAAAAAATTAAATACAACGCGGTTGTATTTTGTGTAAGCCTCGTAATGATTGTGTTTGTATCTTTTCTTTTTTTTTTTATTTATTTATTTTTTATTTATGTTAAACACTTTTCCGCAACAAAGAATTTGCTACAAAATGGCATCGATTTGTTGTTGCATATTTTGTGATACAGGGAATTCAGAAAAAAATTTCCCTAACTCAGTTGTGATTTTTGTTTTTTTTTTTTAACAAAATTATTTTATAAAAAGAAATATTTAACGTCCTGAACTGGAAATAGGTACAACTGAGAAGATAAGAAGAATTCCTATTATTATGCTTGTCAATACAGTTAATTCGTTTCCAAAATGTCTTTAACGGATAATTGATGCAAATGGAGGCCACTTTGAACAATTTTTGTTATAGAACTGCTAAATCAATAAACAATATAAATAACAATATAAATCACAACTGAGTTAGGGAACATTTCTTGTGAGGAACTCACAAATAATTTTGCGTATTTTACTATAAATGCATAATTTTTAATTATTTTTTTTTGCATATTTCCAATTAATTGCATATTTTGCAAATATTAAAATTATCCTTTAATTCAAAATAATTAAAAAAAGTAAGCATTTAAAGATAAAATTTTTAAACCAACACTCTCGATAAATAAGTGTCGGGTAAAAATCCACTAATTTTAAGTGCATTTTTTTTTTTTTTAATTTTAAAAGCATATTTTTAATTTTTAGTGCATATTTGTTTGGTTTTTAGATATTATTTAGATATTATTTATTTAAAGCTTATATTTTAGTACATAAAAGTTGCTGTCCTGACTATTATATTTAAAAAAAATATTTACAATATATTTTCACATAAAACTAGTTATATCCCTATTGTGCATCCTGGCTGGCAATTGACACAAATTAACCACTGCGGAGTCTTTGGATTGGACGAAACTACGGAAGTCTGGCATATCCTTTGTGTCCATTCAATTTTTAAATAAAAATGTGTTCTTCTTTATTTGCTGTTAAAATCTAACTAAGAAAACTGTTCAGTAATTAATTATAATACAATTATTTACGATTGTCATTATTATGATGGTTATAAACACTTTACCCCGGAAACAATTTAAAAATTTGCCCAGCGGCAGCTCTATCTATAATATGGACTTGATACCTAAATAATTAATGTGAATAAAGCGCTTCTTAATGTGATAATTTCTTGTGAAAATTAGATAACAATAGGATTAAACAGAGGAAGCATTCTAGTTGAAAACTATATTGTTCATACACCCAGAAAAAAGTCTCAGTTGGGGCCACCGAATTTGTTGCCAATCGAATTATGGCGCGGTTACGACAACTATCGTAATGTTAAATTATATTCAGTTGTCTAACCCAATATTACATTCCAAATAAATATTAATACGTTCCACAAAATTTTAGTGAAATTAAATTTTTTTTTGATTTTTCTGGTATTTAACCGTTGCCTTCAGATGAATAGTCTTTTGTCCAACTGATTGCACCACAATCACTTTTAATTTGCTTTGCCTTATTTGCTATGTAAACATTTGAATATAATATTTAAATTAAAAAATACTTTTTTTGTTTGTCTTTTTCGAAATTTGAAATCGGAAGTTCGGAGTGCAGAACAAACTCTCTATTTACTACACCACAGACACTTACAAATGTTGAGTGCTAAATTTGAATTTAAATATTTTGTCAGGAAAACAAACATTGTCTAAATGTCTAATACCATTCATTAGTTGCTTCTATAAACAATGCAATCCACAATTCAGTTGGTACTACTGAACCTTTAATTTAGTGGCGTATTACTGTATTTGCAGTAACCACTTTTGATTATCGAAAATTTTTTTAAAAATTTGATAGATGGTACAAATTGTCTTGTATTAAATAAAACAATAAATGGTCGCTTCTACCGTACACAATTACTAACCTAATTTTTTTTGAAAAGTTGAGTGGAAATACCAATAATTGGATAAATGGATTGTTTTTTAGTTCCCTTTCCCCCTTTTTAATTTTCAGTGTACAGCATTTTTGTTGTATTAATCGATTATTGACAGTTCTAAAGCTGGTTATTTCATTCAGAAATGGAAATTTACGACTATTTTCCCAATTCTTAAAAATGGTAGTAGGAGCAGTGTTACTAATTACCGTCCTATTTCCAAATTAACCAATATTTCTAAAATTTTTGAGCACATCGTTTTTGATAAACTTTTTTTCCAGTTAAAACGATATATATCTATTTCACAACATGGATTTATGGCTGGGAGATCAACAACAACTAATTTATCGGTTTTTGTTAACTTTTGCATCTCTTGTTTTGAAAAGGGTGTTCAAATTGACACAATTTACACAGATTTCGCCAAGGCTTTTGACCGAGTCCCACATGAACTTTTATTATATAAGCTTTCCAAGACTGGCATCCATTCAAATATGCTTAGTTGGTTCCGTCATTATTTGATTGGCAGAATCGCAAGAGTATCTGTTGATGGAATTTGTTCGGACTATTTTATACCAACGTCAGGTATTCCACAGGGAGGACTTGAATAATCTAGTTCATTGGTCAAATTGTAATGGTTTACCCTTTAATATTTCTAAATGTTATAGTATGTCTTTTCATAGACGTCGAAATATTATAATTTCTGATTACAGAATGTTTGGTAATGTATTGTCATCTGTTGATGAAATTTTGGACCTTGGTGTAGTTTTTGATATTAAATTATCATTCACCAGTCATTTAAATTTTATTGTACCGAAAGCTTATTCGCTTTTAGCATTAATTCGACGTAATTTGGATAAATGTTTTGATCACATAACGAAGAAAGTGGTTTATACTTCGTTTGTTAGATCTATATTGGAATATTCTTCATTTATTTGGAGTCCTAATGCTGCTCTTCATATTGGTCGTATTGAGAGAATTCAAAGAAAGTTTGTCAAGTTTGCCCTACCATGTTTTAAATATCCGAATCATTTTAACATTCCTTCTTTTTCTAGCCCTTCTTACACAGATAAGTGTGAGTTTATTTCTTTAAAAACTCTGGAAACTCGTCGTAGTATTGCTAGTTTAACTTTTTTACATGGTATTATTTGTGGTGTTATTGATTATCCTGAGCTATTAGAGTTAATTTCAATATATGTTCCACCAAGAAGTTTTATAAATATAAGTAAATTTTTTCATATTGATATACACTTAACTGAATATGTATTAAACGAACCACTAAATAGATCTATGAGATTATTTAATATTTATTGTAATAAGTTAGTCATAAGTGTTTCTCACTCCCAATTTAAAATTTTGTTAAATCATTTATTTTAAATATCTTAATTTTTATATGCTAGTCTGTAAGGATATTGTATCCATAGACTTAAATAAATAATAAATAAATAAATAAATAAATAAATAAATAAATAAATAAAGAAAATAACGTCCTTCAAAATAAATTTTATTGGTTTCGACCGAAATCCAGTCAATCCTTTTTCTGCGGGTTGGTATTAGTTAATTCTGCCTGTTCTGATTAAATTAATATATTTACATGCTGTGACTGACAAAACTCCACTTAGCCACACTCATCGCTGTGTCGACCGTGGATCAGCTCGCTAAGAGGTGATGCTACGAGTCATAGCCTGTTGCATGGCTGTGGGTTTGAAACTCACTACGACACAAAGTTTAAAGTTTTTCATATAGAGCAATTTAACAAAATAAATACTTTGTTCAATTGATACATAAATTAACCACTGACGAGTTCTTGGACGGGCCGAAATTGCGGCAGTCTTCCATAGCCATTTTGTCCATTAAATTTTTCAATAAAAATGTTTTCTTATTCTTCTTCCTGTAAAAATCTGACTAAGAAAGGCTATATTGTTAACGCGTTTGTATAAATAAAAAAATCACTACAATAAAATAAGAGAATAGGGAACAAACGCTATAAAAACAAAATACAGTTTAAGTGCAGTGTTTTGACTTCGGTTGGACAGCCACGGGGTAGGGTCATGGAAATCAATTGAAGAATTTATCTTCTTAAATGTGTTTACTATTACTTAAATAGAAAGGTTAAAAAAAAATCCGAAAAAAATTAAATTAAGAAAATTAAAATAATAAATCAGATTTAAATTAAGAAATTTGAATTTACAAATTTATTTATAAATTTCATTAAATAAAAAAAAAAATAAAATATATTCAGGCAGAAATTTGAAAATACAAATTCAAATTGAGTGTAGGCTAGAGGTAAAGCAATGGCCTGCCAAGGAGGAGGTCAGCGGTTCAAGTTCAGTTCACGGCATGAGAATTTTTTTTTTTTTAATAATATAATTTTAAAACAATATATTATTTTTTTATAGTTTCGGTAACTCTAATAAATTATTGAGATCTGCAACCGAATTTCTGTTGTACATACAAATCTATTTTTACACATACATATTTAAATGTTAAACAAACAAACATTCATGGTTGAAATTGGAAAATACAAATTCAAATTGGGTTTAGGCTGAATGTAAAGTTCTTGCCTGACAAACGGAAGATCGCCGGTTCCATGCATATAGTTTTTTTTAATAAAACCAATTTTGTTTGAGTTTGAATTTTAACGTCTTTTTAGACAATTGCAATTAATACTATAATTAATATGCAATTTTTTATTTAATTTAATTGTGAAAGGCGTGGTAAATGGCAATTCTTCCCTAACTTCGTAAGCGCCATCTATCGAATATACAAAGAATATATCATAGATATGGCATCACTTACAACATATGGGAAAACAGTGGAAATTAGAGTGAGGTAAGTTTCTAAAAATAGAACTGTTGTGTTGTTGGAGTTGTACTTCTGAGATTATGTATGCAAGAACAAAAACATCGTGTATTGAATTAAACTAGTTTTAATCACAACAAAACTCGACCTGAAGATAGCTCAGAGGGTTAAAGCGCTCTGTCTAACGTGTAGTGCGAGTGCATGTGGCATTAGAAATCAGTTTATCTATACCACGGTCAGTGGTTGCGCAGAAAATTTCATATATACGCAATCGAACAAATAAAACATAACAAATATTACATTATTCAAAAAAATTCAAAAAACAGGGTCACTGACGAAGGTTCAATACCAGAAACTGCGCAGTCTGATTCAGAAAAAATTGAAAATTTGCAATGTAGTTATGATTTTTAGAAAATACACTCATTCTTCTCTACCACGCCTTTCAAAAAATCAATTTTGTTTAACGCATGTGAATATTTTTTTATAGGATATTATTGTCAATACACATAAAATATTCAGTTGTTACAATAAAAGTTCGCTATTTGTCAGTTGTTACAATAGTATGAAAATTTAATAAATTCGGAAATTCGGTTGGCAAAAAATTCGGTTGCAACTACAAAACGGTTTTCTATTTGCACTGATCATCACAAAGTTAAATCACAATTGGTACGTGACAATTGTGAATGAAAATATTTTTTTACTTTTTTCTTTCAGGTTTAAATATGAATGTCTAAAAATAGATTTGTATATACAACATAAATTGGTTTGCTAATATAAATATTTTATTAGAGTTACCAAAACTATTAAAAAACTTTATATTATTTTAAAATTTTTAACGAAAACTTATATTTTAGATAGAGTGATCGTTTTTTTTTTGCAGGCGAAACTAATATTCGATTTTAACTGCAAATTTTTATTCAACGGATAAAATCTCCGAAAAGTGGTTGGTTGTTGGTATTAAAGGTAATGTAGAAGATAATATTTTTTCAATATTCATAAGGAAAACCAATAGTTTGAATGATGTGGCTGTGTTTTGGTTAATTTTATATATTTTCTGTTTACAATGAATTAATTTTAAGTTCTTACAATTAAAATTATTAAATAGTGATTGAATTTTGTTGGTTACAATGGAATTCCATCCAATTTATTCTCTGTGTGTGCTAGAGGGAGTACAGCACTTTCGACCTAAGCGACTAGGTCATCTGTTGCTGATCATCACATTTTTTTTTTTGTTTTTCATCATTCAATTACTTTTATTACAAATTGCAATTTTCGATTTATCATAGTAACATTTTATGCGTGATCTCGAACTTGACAATTTGAAATGAAAATAAAATTTTCATTAACACACATCCGTCGCTTGTGTCAATTTGACACAATTTTCCAATTGAAAATGCTATTGCAACTTTGTGTCAAAATTGACAAAATATAAAAGAAAATAAAAAATAAGGTCAGTTATGATCCCACATTTAAAAAATATACCCCTCTCGTGAGTGGCCCTCTCTAATTTCGTAAATTTTGGATATTTTTCCTCTACACACATCTACGGGTTCCGAATAAGTTTTAAATACAAAATGACAGCAAAACTTATCTTTTTCTCCACATGAAAACCTTGAGCTTGTTAAAATATTTTGGCTACATTATATAGTTTATTACCTACCTACCAGCTGGGTATTTTTCCTTTCGAAATTTAAATACCATATTCAAATTTTTTAGTTCGTTAAATTTGGGTCACTATTTGCCAAGACAATTGATCTGATGAATAACAACTAAGTATGCATATAAAATAACACTGATAATAAGATGTAAATTTGATTTGTAACCAATTTCTGTGAATAAACGGATAAAGAAGGTGTACAACATAGAAGCTTCCTTTTTTACAAAAAAAAAAAAACATTGCTACTCCTAAACACATTTTTCTACTGTTTTTATTAAATTTTATCCTTTTCTTGGCAACACGTATAACACAAGGACATAGTGTCTGATAAAAAAAAAACATTTTCAAAGTAAATTTTTTTTTTGCCGTTTCTTTAACATTAAATCCTTTGAGTAAAGGGTCACTTTCACTTAAGTATCATATAGCTTTATTTTTGGAAAGTTAAGATACTTGCTGGGGAAGGAACATACTTGTACATGGTAATTGCATAACATTTTCAAAGATTAAGGGATTTTATTTTTTTACATTTTCTACCAGCTACAAATTATTCACCCCTCCTGACCATTTTTTTTTTTTCTGCCAAAAATGTATAGTACAACATGCAAACATCATCAGGGCAGGAAAAAAAAGGTTTAAAGGAATTTTTTTATAAAACATTAAAACGTTTGTGTTAAATACTTTTATTGAGATGATAAGTCTTTTATTGGCCAGACCTAAATAAACAGGAGCAGAAAATGTTTAAAAAAGGCCAAGGAAAGATGCAAAAAAATCTCAGTCATTTTATGATGTTAAAACAACATTTATTTAAAGAAATTGACATGTTGTTTTATGACAACTCTCAACTTAGCTCAAGGATTATTTACACTATAAACAGACTTAAAATTGTATTCTTTTGAATTTGCTCTGAAACACTCAAATTGTATTAAATTAATTAAAAGTCTTAAATAAAGTAATTAAAGTAAAGGTTTGTAGGTATTTTAAAATGTTACTTTTTTTATTATTTTTTAAAGATTTAAGGATTTAAAAAAAATCTCTTTCGTTTTTTACATAATAATCCTGTTTTAAACAAAAAAGAATTGAAAGTAGAAAAAAATCCAAGTCATAAAGCGTTGTTTAATGTAATTTTGACTTTATCAACATTTGTTGCTATTGTTGTTGTTGTGTTATAAAAATTATGCTAATGAGCCATGTTTTATGCGTATTTATTATGATATACTTTTTTTTGTACACACACAAATACAGTCATACATAACATATACATATCAGGCTTTCCAAGCTAACTACTCCACTACAGGAAAAAGTAAGTACAAGTAAGTACTTTTTGTACCTAAAGATTCAAGCCGAAAAATACTTTTCTAAAGGTATAAGATAGACTGAATCCAAGCTTGGTCTCAGAATCTCACTCCCACATTAGGCGTTAGAACTACAGTATCAGGAAAAACCTCGATTTTGATAAAAAAAAAAAAAATGGTCCGATGTTTCACCTTCCGGAAAATATATTTTTCATAACACTCACAGAGTAGCATAATCAGGTGCCGTTAACCTGATTACGCTACTCTTAACTTTTTTTATTATAATTTTTGTATTTTTTAAATAACTTGTTTTTTTTTGGAACTATCGTCAGTTGAACTTGTTTATAATTTCGAGTTTTTTTACAATTTTACTCTGCGGAACTTTTAAATTGCTGTTACAACCTAAATTTCAATAGACGATATTATCGTAAATTCAAAAATCGAAGGTGAAAAATCGGAGCATTTTTATCAAAATTGATGCTTTTCCTGTTGGTTTAACTCTAACGCCTGAATTCGGAGTATGATTTGGATTCAGCGTACCTTATACCTTTAGACAAGTATGGCTTAGTTCTAGTGTCAAATGTTTTTCGGCCTAGACGTTTAGGTACAAAAAGTACTTACTTGTATCCAGAAGAGCTCCCCATTGTAAATGATATGAATAAAAAGGGAACAAGTTTTACAACTTTTCTAAAACATGGAGAATTAGGCGTGGCTTTATATTGACAAAGTTTAGGTTCACAATTAAACATAACTAAATCACCCGAGCTCAAGAAAAAGTCGGGTACAGGCAACGGAAATGAAATACTTGATAAGGGTAGCCGGCAAAACTCGAAGAGATAGAGTGAGAAACGATATGATAAGAAAGGGTCTAGAACTAGAGTCCATCAATAATAAGAAAGACAAATGTAAGCTCCGGTGTTTTGGCCATATGTTCAGAATGGAAAGCTCAAAAATCCTAAATCAGTCTGCGAAGCGAAATCTACAGGAACGCCATCAAGGGGGAAAAGACGGTTGACATGGTTGGACTCTATGAATAGTGTTTTCGCAAATAACAATCTGGACACCAGAAGAACCAGAAAAACAGCCCAAAATAGAAGCTATTGACAAAGCGTTTGTCGTACCTCTACACTGCAAGGTAGATGAGGTCAGGAATAAGTTAGTAAGTAATTAAGTAATTAAACTTGGAAAATGCTAAAAGTTTGATTAAATCAATAGATTTTTTATGAAGAATTTTTAAGAAATAATATTTAAAAAAAAATCTGAACTGCGAGTAGTTCTAGTTAGATGTTTTTATATCGACACATAAAGTGTACCTCGGATTAGTTTTTATAAATTGTCCATCTTAAATAATCAAAACAGGGCCGTAGGAGTAGCATATTCAAAATTATTTGAAAATTGTACTTATGAAAGACACATTTTGTAAGAATGTTATAGTTTTTAAAAATTAATATAGAAAAATTTTTACAAAATTTGAAGATTTGGTATTGGTCTTCGAGATTATTATTCGTTTTAAAATTTTTAAGTCCGTGGTTTAGTTTAGCAAACATTTTACTAACGACTCTGACCCGTTTTTATCAACAAAACACTCTAATTTTGAGGGGTTTGTGATGAAAAGATAATGTAAACTTAAGAAAAAACTTAACTGTAACAATTAGGCGTATCTTGCTGGACAAAGAATATTAGAAATTGAAATTGCTGTAGAGTTACAGCAAAAACTCTGGCAGCTCTATAAAAAATCTGGTAACCCAACAAAAAATTCAGTTTCTTTTTCGGAATCAGCGAGTGAATTTCAGTAGCTTATAGCAGTTTTTACTGTCATTTTAAAATTATTGTAATAAAAAAATTTCAGTGGCTATAACGACATTGCTAGTTATTTTTACTACATTTGTTAGTTGTAAATTTTTAGTTATTTTAGCCGTAATTTTCTTTGTCTCCTTATAAACTGAACAGTCGTTTTTACTGGTTATTTCAGTAGATTGTACTACAAACTTTTTTTGGTTGTAGTCAGTTAGCTAAGAAAGCCACATATATTATTTATGTATGCGTATGTTTAGATTATGTATATTCTTCATTTTAGCCAAAAATATACATGTTTATTATATTATTTTTATTTTTTCAGCTTAAGGGTCCTGAGTGCAATAATGACTTGTTGTTTTTTTTTTTTTTTGTTCAGTAGATGCTGCATGTCTTGAAAGGAATAATATGTTGTATTAGACATTTCAATACACAATTTTAAATACTTTGGCGTACCCAAAAGGTTTTTGTCCAAAAAAGCTCAAATGCATTTAGTTTTTAAGTTTTTTATTGGTCCAACTTAAAAAGTAGCTTTTTAGTTAGTAAAAATTTTTGCTAAAACTACTAAAAATTAATTCAAAATGACGTTGCGAAAATCTGTTCAAATTATCAGATTTTTTTTTTTTTTACTAAATATTAGGAGGAGATTAGGATGAGAGTAGAAAAATAAACAAAAATCTAAATATAGAATATTTGGTTGTGTTAATGTTGGTCACTTCTGAGTATAATATACAATAAAAGAAAAGCTAATAGAAAAGAAAACTGCAATTTAGCTGCACAACATTAGAGGCAATACTTGGGTGTGATCTATAAACGGTCATGACTTGGTATTGTTAAGCTTGTAATGTATGAAGAAGCGCAGGTTTAATTCCTACAGCCGGCAGGTTGTTGAAAAAATTGATCATAAAGAAACAATCTTACAATTATAAGACACAAATAATAATACAATTTTAATGGAAAATCACTGATGACTAATTTAAAATTTAAAATTAATAGTGTTTAGAATTTTTAGAGAAAAAACGTCTATTCTTCTTCTTAACCCCAAAATTTCTAAATATTATTTTAGTTAGTCGAAATTTATAAGTTAATCTGATAAATTGGGCAAAAATTTTCTAAATTTGCTCGTAGACAAAAAATTACAAAAAAAAAATGTAAAAGTTTCAATTTTGTATTAAGTTTTTTCTGCTAAATAAATTTTAAATTTCTCAAATCAAGCTCTACAAACTTTTAGTAAATATTTTTGTTGATTTATAATATTTGTATTTATGACCAAGTTTGAATTAATTTATGTATTTGTTTACGGGCTACTAATGGTCAGGTTGTATTTTTGATGTAAATAAAACAATCTTTTTTCTCAACGTTTCGTCGGGTTTGTTTCCGACTTCCTCAGGAGAATATTTATTAAATAAATTCTGACAAATAGAAATAAATTACAAAATAAATTTGTGTTTTATTCTTAATCCTAGTATCACAGTTAACTCACGTTTATTTTCCTTTCACATCGTTTTGAAAATTTGAAAAATATATAAAAAACTGGACTTCACGACACAAATAATTTAATAATTTTAAAAAATAATCAAAAAAAATGTAAATATCACAGAAAAAAACTTAAATTAATCTTGACACTAGTATTGCAGAACTTAACACGTTAATTTATTGCAACGGAATAATGAAGCTTGGTGCTATCATCTTTGGAGTTTAATGTATTAATTCTCTGTTGTATTCTTAAGCTCTCAATCGTATACCGTTTATTTTCTCTTTTTTCTCTATATAATATTTTCACATTATTAAAATCTACTGCATGTTTAGTCTCTTTTATATGTTGCGCTAAAGCTGTTGATTCCTTTCCCTTCTTAATGTCTGCTTCATGTTCCGATAGTCGTTTTTCAAGAGTTCTCTTCGTTGTCCCTACGTATACGCGATTGCATTGTTAATTTTCGTTGCCTTTACATGTCAGCTCATACACTACATTATGATTTTTTAATTTGTCTAGCTTTGATGTGTTTTTCGTAAACAAATGTTTAAGCGTTGAGTTAGATGTGTGTGCTATAGTTATATTTTCTCCGTTGATCATAGTTTTTAAAGTTTTGCTTTCTGTTAATTTGGGTATATATGGTACACTGTAAAAATTTTCCGTTTTTTGTTTATCGTTTTGTCTTTGGTTGTCACTTAAAATTTTATTTATCAAACTGTTTGTGATGTAAATGGGATAGCTATTCATTTGTAATATTTTTCTTATTTTGTTGATATTTTCGCTCCTAAATCTTTCATCGCTAATTGTGACTACTTTTCTAATTAAATTTGTCGCTGTAGTTATTTTCATTTTCGTGGGCTGCGTTGAATTAAAGTTTATTATTCTTCCCGATGCTGTTTTTTTCGTGTACCAGTTGTTATAATTTTGCAGTTGTCTCTTATAATTTTCATGTCTAAATAAGCTAGTTCGCCATTTTCTTCTTCCTCTATTGTAAAACCTAATTTGTTGTGATATGCGTTTAATGTTTTCATAATAATATCCTTGTTATCCTTGTTTATAATTGCAAAAAGATCGTCCATGTACTTGGATATAAATTTAGTTTTCACATTCTTCGATTTCAATTCCTCGATTACGTCGTCTAAAAGTGCGTCAAGTACGATATCCGCTATTGTTGGGGATAGGGGATTCCCCATAGGCATACCATAAGTCTGATGGTAAGTTGTCTGATTAAATTTAAAATAATTATTTTCTATCAGGCAAAATTGTAAAATTTGTAGAAACATTTTTCTAGTAATCGTCGTGTATTTCGATATAATTTGCCACTTTGTAACGTGCCGTTACAAATAGTACTTACAAGTATGCTTATAATTGAATACCGACTTTTTGGGAAGATACTTTTTCACATACCAAATACATACAACTACTAGTACACATACCCAATAGTGCTGCTATGCTAATAATTCTCACTGAGTCTATGAAAAGTATTGCTTATAGTGTGAAAGTTGGTACACTAAAGTAAGCTTGAATCCAGTTGGAGTTTTAAACTATACTTCGTCCTACCAGCCGAATTATAGCAGATAAGCCGACAAGATTCCAGTTTCCGACACGTGCCGTAGTGTAGACCAGTAGATTTAGCGTTTTGAAGGCAATAGCCGAGATCTGTAGTATTCATCTCGCTATTTATCGTTTTCTTTAAGGCAATAGCCGAGATCTGTAGTATTCATCTCGCTATTCATATTTCTAAGGCAATAGCCGAGATCTGTAGTATTCATCTCTCTAGTTATCGTTTTCTTTAAGGCAATAGCCGAGATCAGTAGTATTCATCTCGCTATTCATATTTCTAAGGCAATAGCCGAGATCTGTAGTAATCATCTCGCTATTTATCGTTTTCTTTAAGGCAATAGCCGAGATCTGTAGTATTCATCTCGCTATTCATATTTCTAAGGCAATAGCCGAGATCTGTAGTATTCATCTCGCTATTTACCGTTTTCTTTAAGGCAATAGCCGAGATCCGAAGCATTCATCTCGTTATTCATATTTCTAAGGCAATAGCCGAGATCTGTAGTATTCATCTCGCTATTTATCGTTTTCTTTAAGGCAATAGCCGAGATCCGAAGCATTCATCTCGCTATTCATATTTCTAAGGCAATAGCCGAGATCTGTAGTATTCATCTCGCTATTTATCGTTTTCTTTAAGGCAATAGCCGAGATCCGAAGCATTCATCTCGCTATTCATATTTCTAAGGCAATAGCCGAGATCTGTAGTATTCATCTCGCTATTTATCGTTTTCTTTAAGGCAATAGCCGAGATCCGAAGCATTCATCTCGCTATTCATATTTCAAAGGCAATAGCCGAGATCTGTAGTATTCATCTCGCTATAACCGAAATCACACGCACTCGTCTCGATATCTGTTGCATGCCTCGTAGTTAGTGCCCCTCCTAATCTTCGAGATCTTTAGAAATCGTCTCGAAATCGTAGAAGTTGCTACTATTCTATTTCGCAGGTCTCCCATCCTCCAGAGCCGAGCCGAATATCTCCAGCCCTCGCTAAGGTTGCCGAAGACTGCCGACCCCGACTGCCGTTAAGGGGGTTATACCACCGATTACGCCCGAGCACGATATATCACCACCGATTACGCCAGTGCGCGATAGATCACCACCGATTACGCCCGAGCACAGCAGATCACCACCGATCACGCCCGAGAACGATAGAATAACTAAACCCTAAAGATAAGAGAAATTATAGTTATAAGGTTATTTTGGTTAAATAAAGTTGTGTGCGCAACACGATTATATTGTTATTACAACTCAGAAAATCGTGTGTTTTAATTCAAAGGAAGCAGACCTTTGACGGACCTGGACAGACTGAGTAATACCCCAGCTGAAAAGAAACTGCATCACAACTTGTCCATTATATTTTTAATTGACAGATGTGTGGGTATGTTTGTAAACAATGAAACAACGTCAAAAGAAACTAGTATATAGTTATCATCCAAAATTATGTCGTCAATTTTTTCTTTAAATTGAAATGAGTTTTTTACGTTGTATTGTGTAGAAATCAAGTTTTTTAATATTGCACCAATAAATTTAGATAGATTGTAGCAAGGGACGTTGCTAGAAGCTCCAATGGGAGTAATGTAATTATATTAATTATAAGTACATTAACTAAAATAAAAAAAAAAAATAAAAAAAAAAGGGACATTTTGTGACGAGGAAATAGGCCTAAGCGGAATGTTGTCCTTATGAATTTTTGGCAATCCATACAGTTTCGGAGCAGTGGCTGCATGTGAAATCATCTTTAATTTTTCAAAGCGTGTGATATGTTTGTCTTTAAAAAGTTCCGCTACTGTATTGTTGTTTGCTCTTTGTAGTTTCTGAGTGGGGTCTTCTCTTGCTGTTCTATACGTTCCTTTATCTCCTAATAATGTGTTCATCTTCCTCTCGTAATCCTCTTTGTATATTATTACAGTTTTGTTGCCCTTGTCTGCTGTAGTTATTCTAATAATGTCCTTATAATTTCTTATAGTTTTCCTTGTTTCCTCATAAATGCCTAAGATATATTTTTCCTTTTCATTGTTCCTTAAGTTCCTTTTGTAATAAGCAATCCGATTAGCAATTTTTGACCTAGTTTTTTCCTTTTCCGTGTCGTCCTGAATTGTTTGAACCCACTGTTCAATGTCTGCTATCAAAGGTACCGGTGAAAAATTGTGTTTGTCCACTGGTAAAGCAAATTTGTTCCCCAGAGAGAGCAGCCGTTTACTTTCCATTTCAAATTAGGAGAATATTTTGTATTTAATCAAACTTGAGTATACAAATAAATATAGCAAAACTTTTGTAGATATTACAGCTTTAGTTTGCTGTTTTTTGTCAGCAAAAGCTTTTGCTAATTTTACCAGAGTATAATGCTATTTCCAATTAACTGAAATCAAACTCGAAGAAAAACTGAAATTCACCAAATTTAACGTTTCTATTTCTTCTGTTTCTATATTTAGCAAACAAAAACTTTTGCTAATTTCAGCATCACCGTCAGATTAAGTATTTTTATTAGCTTTTTATGATATGTTTACTGATTTATTTCCAGGAGCGTACCATTCAAAAATTTCGTTAGTGTTATTAGGCAATATTTGAAATTTCAATAATAATATTTCATATTTTCAAAAAATGGGAATATTTAAAAAAAACCGGCTTCGGTTTTTGAAAATTGAAAACCAAACGCGGTTTTGGTTATTTGTAAAATTTTGACAATTTTAAAGAATGCATAAAATAATAAAAAATGTATGTAATATTAATTTTTATACGATATTTGTTGAAATTTAAAATTCAAAAATTTGCTTTAAATCCATTTCGTTTGCGCTTAAACAGAATATTTTACATGTCTTATTTTTTAAACACCGGCGGCCTAAACTAATGTTGTATACAGGAAGTTATTATTTCACCAACAATATTCTCAGTTTAAAAAAACAATTGGAGATGTGCTCCTATCGAAATTCACGATTCTATTGATATTTGTATTTGTTGGTTTTTTCATTTTCATTTCAATTAATATCCATCAATTTCTTATGTTTCAACATTTTTCGGAATAATTGATTTGTTTTTAACGTGAAACACGTTAAATTTAGACAAAACTTAATAAATAAAACAAAGTTTGTGTTAAAAAAACTCCATAACAATATGTTTTTTGATGAGTTAACTAAAGTCTTTATGAAAAAAGGACCTATTTTTTTCTGGTTTGAGGATTGAAAACCCACGGTTTCGATTAAAACCGTACAGCACACTTTAATGGGGGGTGTTGTATTAAAAATACAAGATTTGTTTAGCTAATTTTTAACTGGATGTGTTTCGCAGGTGTTTTGCACCAAAACATGCTTTGTAAATTATTGCCATAAATTTTTTTTTGCTTAAATATGTAATTTTTTTTATACTTAATAAAATTTTAAACTAGCAAACAGATATAAATTCATTAAACCTTTACAAAGCAAAAAAAATATATCCCAGCTGAAAATAGTGCTTACACAGAAGCAGTTCTGGAAGACATTATTTAATTACCGAGCACTTCCAAATCAAATCCAGCCATGATTTATATTCGGGATTTCCCACTTGGTATGTGTCTGTTAAGCAGGTGAAAACCGCTTCTTTCAAGTGCTCTAAGAAGCAATAAATTCATGCCTAACAAGCAAATGCACGTTTTTTCTCAGTTTCGAATATATTTTACTCATTTTGCACAATTAAACATCCCATTTCGCTATCGATCAAAGCATTTTTGCACATGAGCAAAACAACAAATCTGACCAATTAATTATTTCGAGTAAAAAAAAAACAGAATGTGATGGTCATGGGAAAAAAGCAAAATGTGCCTAAATTTATATGGCATCAAAAAGGATTAAGTTCATATTTTAGTATAATATGTAAATCGTTTTAAAAAACTATGTGTACACTCATAGAAATAAACCTGTAAAAATAGCAGAAAACGTTAAAAAAAAATTAGTTAAAAATGACCTTGCAGAAAAAACTCATACATTTAGCATTTTTTTTTTTTTGCAAAATATTAACTAAATAAGAACAGCAAAAATAAATATATTAACTTTACAAAATTTTAATTATATTCGATGTGCATTTTAGTTAATTTAAAATGGCATTTGACTCTCTAAAATTAGTAAAAACTTTTACTAAATATTTGTAGACACAAAACAAAAACTGTAATATTAATAAAAGTTTTGCTTTATGTACCTCAAATTTAGCGGAATGCAAATACCAGTTTATTTTGGTAAAATCAAAAGAAGTTTTCCTAAAAAATTGTATATTGCTGATTTAGATTTTTATATTATATATGTAATGTTCCTGATTTCAAAGATATAAGCTTTATTTCAAGTTATTTATAAGTATAGTTGGTTACAAAATTTTCTGATGTTTTTCTGTATTTTCTATATTTCTAGGTATTTAGATTGCTGATTTTATTATTTTGCGGATTTTAAAAGATTATTTTGTTACTTTCAATTAACTAAAATCTAGCTCGAATATAACTAAATATTTGTAAATTCAACAGATTTATTTGTGCAATTCTGATATTACTAATATTTAGTAAAATATTCTGCAATCTCATTTTTTTTTCTGCAAGCTCATTTTTAACTAATTTGTAGTAGTTTGTTTCTTCATGAGTGCACCAAAATTCAGACGAAAAAGTTTATATTTTTGGAAGATATTTTAACAATCGCTTCCATTACAGTGAATGTTTAGAAAATATTTTCAAATTATATTTTAATGTTCACATATTTGTATGAATTTTAAATTAAAATTTGAAAATATTTTATAGACGGTGTAATGTAACGAAAACAACAAACAAACAACTTTCGCAAATATAAACTTTTTTGGGTGAAAATTGGTACACATAATTTTTAAGCTATTGACATATTATACTAAAAGATGATATCATAGGTCGTCCTTTTAGCTATGCTGCCATATAATTTTTAGCAACATTTCGCATTTTTCCATGAACCGCAGTTTGTTTTTTAACGAAATAATTGTTTAGATTTATCTTTTTGACTACCCGAGTAAAAATAATACATTATAGATTCAGTTTTGTAAAATTCAGTATAGTTAAGTATGACATCGTGTATAAAAAGTTACAAGTTTACTTGTTGTTATAAGTTTTCGTAAAAAGGCATAATAAGTTGTTTCTTACGATCCTCATAACATGCGTTATTAGACGGGCAATGGATGAAACAAATGATATATTGTATCATTTAAAAAAAAAAAATATTTTTTAAATTGTTTTCCAATTTCCAATTTTTCCAAAATTTTTAATTTAACTGTACGTTAAATTTAAATTACTAAAAAAAAAAATGTACATTAAATTTAAATTGGGCTCTAAATTATCTTACCATAATATCTTCAATTTAAAAAACGAATGTTCACTGTATAATATAATCCATTTATATACAATACAATCCATCATTATTCGTATCATCTGCATTTCAATTAGATATAAGGCTATATCAAATTTGATACATTTCTTTGTTGCATAATATTAATTTTTTTAATCGGGTATGCACAAAAATGCTTCGATCGATTGAAAATGGGATGATAAACTGATAAATACGCCGATATATTATCGAAATTTGATATCCGAATGTTAATGAAGTGCTTTTATGTATTTTCCATAAAAAAATAAGATAAAATATTTCTTAACACATTCCTGAAAGTGGTCAATTAATAAATTTGAAAACAAAAACTCTATAGATTATTTGTTAGGATAATTTCCTAATAAAGAAATGTAGTATGGCCTTTTACTTTAATACAAATTATATCAAACTTGTAAGAAAGACAATGTACGGTCTAGAGTACTTCTTGTTTTTAAATAAAACAAAACTAGTGTAAAAATAAAAAGGAGAATAAAAACAAAAATCGTGAATTGTATATCTACCAAAGGTAGAGCTTGCACATAACGAACAAGTTTTCAATTTATTGTGATAAATGGTGATAATCGAACTCATATATTAGTTCTCATTTAGTGGGATAACTAGTTTATATGAATGTCTGATGTTAGCATGGGATTGTCACTTCTTTCAAAACGTGTTCTGATGATGGGAACCTAGAATATTACCGAAATAGATCTATCAACACATTCCTGAAAGTGGTCATTTAATAAATTTGAAAACAAAAACTCTATAGAATATTTGCTAGGACAATATAATAATAAAGAAATATAGAGTATGGCCTAGAACTTGAATAATTTTCATTTTCATTGGACAATTGAAGGTCGAAAAACATAATTTTTATGTTTAATAAAAATTATATCAAACTTATTAAATATTTTATTTATAAAACTTTAATGAAAATTTGTTAAAAATCTGGCACATTGAAACAAGCGTGGTTGAAATATTTACGATTAATGGTCGCTGTTCTTGTTTCCGTTATTAGGGGTCAATTTTGTAGCGCTGTGTAAATATAAATGCTGTGGTTTTCCCTCTTTAATATGAATGTGTTTTTGATTGTAGTAGACTTAATCCTAAGCAGCTTTAAGATTATAAAACAAACCACTCTTTTTAATGTCTGCATGTAAGACATTATGCAAATCATTTTAAAAAAGAACTACATTGAATTGTGTATTGCCCTAAAATGTTTAAAGTTTAAGTACTGCGTTTTTTGGCTTAAAGCTAAATGATAAACATTGAGTAATGGATTTTTAATTACACATGATCTTAGATCTCCTTTTGTAATGTTTTCTATTAACTTTTTTGTTTATCAAAAATAGAAAGTTCAAAGTCACTTTAAACTTAAATGAAATTTAGTTTAAAATTATCAATACATCTTTTAATAAACTTTTAAACTTAGTTTTAGTTACTAACACACAATTTATTTTGGAGCACATTCTGTAGTTCCAATGGTTTATTTGCTTTAATAAAAACGCAAACAGAAACTATTTCTGCAATGATGCAATATCCTTCCTCTGATGATACCCAAAATTAAACTGCACACAAATATAATTTTGGATATAAAAAACTACTTTCGTATCCAGAAAAACCCATCTGTCAGTTTTTACAATGATTTGCCACTACCATGACTTTTGGCGGTTTAATATATCCACGTTTTGTCCCAAATTTGGTACACCTGCATAAGTGTGTCACACATGTTATGTGCCAAATTTTATTCTTCGTATCCTAAAAAATTTCTGTTACCTGCCATACAAATTTTCGATTAATTTTTGAATGAACTCATAAAACAACCCAGCAAATTTTTTTAGAACAGATTACCTTTCAACCTGTTCTAGAACAGCTTCTTTTATCATCGCTTACAAGGAACCGGTTCTAGGACAGGTTTCTGGGAGTCAAAATGTAAGGTTTCACTATCCCAGAACCAGTTCTATAACTGGTTCCAGAACCGGTTCTAAGGCAACCTGTTCTAGTTTGGAGGTAAAGAACCTATTGCAAATAGGACAAACTCCATATAAAAAGAACCGGTTGCAGAACAAAAATAAGAATCTGCAACCAGTTGATTGGATTTTACTATTTTGCTGGGAAATTAGTGAAATATTACACTGCTTGCATAAGCAAATACAATTGATCCTAAATATTTCGGGCACACTGATTTTAAGGAAAAATTTTAAAACTTTTAATAAATTTTTTTAAAAATAAAGTTTTAAAAATAAAATATTTTATCCCAGTACATACAGATAAAACCAAACTGTATGTACATGACCTTTTATATTTTTATACCCTCCACCATATGTGATGAGGGCGAAAACACAATAAATACTGCACATTTTTTACACAGATTGATGGTCATCTTCGCGAAAAGTTTAGTATTGAAAATGAGCAAAATCGGTCTGAAGATAATTATAAAAATAAGTAGTTAGTCTCTTTACAGGAAGAAAGAAGAAGAAAAACATTTTTTATTGAAAAATTTTACGGACACAAGAGATACACCAGACTGCCGCAGTTTCGTCCCCCTCATGGGACTCGTCAGGGATTCGTACTGGGATTCAAACTCACTGCCTTAGCATCAAGCTATGTATCGTAATCTCACCTCTAAACGAGTTGAGCTACGGTCGACACAGCGATGACTGTGGCTAAGTGGAGTTTTGTTACACTACGTACACACAAGTATTGTTTTTTGATCAGAAGAGACAGAATTAGCTAATAGCAATGCACAATTAATTTCTCAAGTAGAATGCTTCTTCTTCTTAATCGTATCTCTCTTTCACAAGTAATTATTATTTTTTTTTTGATTTTTTTTTGTTTTTTTTTTTTAGACTTATTATTTTTGTCCATACTGGTAAGCATATAGGTAACCACATATTTTTTGACTGTAAGGTGGTCAGTAACGATATATCATTATTTTGCTCGACAGTCCTATACACAAGTAATGAGATTTGTAATGAGAAAAATATGTATTTGCCATTGCCAAATATGTACTTATATAACCACTTGCATGGTATTGTTTTCCTAGAAATGATTTTATAGAATCCTTTTTTATTTCTTCGAATTACCTTCTTCATTTCATAAATTAGTTTAAAGCATCTTTTTTCAATAAAAAAGAAATGTTCAAATATAATTTTGTGAATTTTATGTTTTTTGCTGCCATAATAGGTTAGGTTAGGTCGAAAAGAGGATTCGGAGAAGGGAATTACTTCCCTAAACCGACTCAAGTCCCTGAGGACTTACACTTAAGCCAGAATGTCGGCTTGTTGTGCGCTCTAAACAATCGGTTCTATGTCCTATGTCACCTTACTATCCCAGGAACTCCGTCGCACTGACGAAACTCCTCAACTTCTTTCATCCTATGCAACTAAGATCCCCCAATGTGGATATTGGGTCACTGGATAATATTTCGACCCGGATCCCGGCAAATGCCGGGTATTCACAGAGAAAGTGTTCCAAGGTCTCCTCGTCTTCCCCACAGGCCCTGCACACTTCCGAGTCCGCCCTACCAATACGGTGGAGATGGGCCCTAAGTGTCGAGTGTCCCGAGAGGATTTCCATCAAAAGACTCAGTTCCTTCCTACTGAGATTCAGAATTTCCCTTGTCTTGTCCTTGTCCGGGTTGCTCCAAAGAATATTTGTAGTCCTGCCAACACCCGCATTTTCCCAGATGGTCCTATGCATGGTGTCAGCCCAGTGGACCAGCTCCGCCTTGAGAGCTCGAAAAGGTTTAGCGTTCTAAAAAGTGACTAATTCCAGGGAAGATCCTCCCCTGCTGCCATAATAAGGATCATATCTTAAGGCCCTACTATTTTAAAAATTACATATCAGAGAATCAAATAAAACTGTAAATTATCTGTAGCTATTTATAGGTTTTGCACAACTCGTAATTGAAAATGCACAATTTTATTATTTATTTTCAAAATTCTCTTAATATTTATTCTCTTAAATAAAAAAAACTCTTATTCTGCTATTAAAAAACAAAATCTCTGTTTTTTTTAGTCTCAAAATTTTACATTTAGGTAAGAAAAATTTAACTTCTAAATTGAAGTTATTTTAGTTAATATTGATAAAAACAAATTTACCAATACAAAAAATATGGTTTTATCGTAAAATCATTTCAAAAAAAGTTAAAAAAACAACAACCAATAAACACTTTTTTGTAATATATGTAAGTTTTCAATGCCTTGCACTTTTTCCTAGCAATTTAGCAGAGTGTTTACCAGTTTGGGAATTTTCGGCCAGACTATAAACAACACACTCATAAAAATAATTTAGTACTAATATATAGAAAATATGTAAAGAAAATGCAAACCAGAGTTTCTGACTCATATTTTTGTACTAAACACGATTACAATGTTAGGGGACTTAAATTATCAGAATTTTACTTTTCTGACTTCAGTGCTTAAGTTGTAAAAATATATATATTTTTTAAACTAACTTATTATTCATAACAGTCTTTTATACCTATAGTATTTTTTTATTTTTTTCTACCCGGCGTGCGCTCCGGTAGGCAAGCTGGCTTGTCATTACGTGGGTCGTGGGTTCGATTCCCACCAGAGGCACTGGTTTGTTTTCGCTACAACGCACGGAAGGCCATAGTAGCTAGTGCTCGGTTTGGGTAATAGGATATAATTTGTAATTATATGATTATTAATTAATAAAATAAAAAAAATATTTTTTCTACCTATAATTCGATATAAGGGATCCACGGGTTTCCAAAGGCATTTAAATTTTATATAATTGTGGTAATATGATTTAAACTAACACATTTTTATATTCTTATCGAACGTTTTTGCATAAGTGTAGGATTTTTTGAAAAACTAGTGCCTGAAAAAATAAATAACAGCCACAGACTGGTACCAGCCAACTTACAAAAGACTGGTTACTAGTAAACACACATTTAACGTTGATTTTTGAATTTGGTTAATTTCGACTATAAACTGATTTCTGAGTTTTATATTTTTTTTTAGTTTATTGAGGTGGGAGTAACTTTTGACTACTCACAACTGATAAATTACTATGATTTTGCCGTTGTTTTTTTTTTGTATTTGCTTTCTAGCTTTACATAATGCATTTTTAGTTTAATAATTTTGTGTTGGCATTAAAAACAAAAAAAAAACAAAAAAACAGTAGACTAATTTAAAATTGTTAAGATAAAATGCAAATGAAATACCACAGCTAACTAGGTGGAAGCTTAATCATATTTTTGCTACCCATTTTATAACGTTTTCCAGTCAAAGGAAGGCAAGAAAGAATATTATAAAGTTGGCGCTAATCCTCATTTAATTTTAAAGTTCGAAGGTGTTGAAGATAATTTTTTTTTTTGTTGTTCTAGCACAAAAGTAACTTAAACGGAAGAAAGGATTGTGTGTAAGTGTCTGTGTTCGTATGTGTGTATTAGTTAACTCATATACACATTAGGGTGTCCCTTAAAAATAGATTTGTTATAACTAGGGCAAGGCATTTCATGCAAATGCATGTTTGTACTCAGTAGCCCAAACTCATGTTTACCAAATACTTTTCTAATTAAAAATTTTCAACAATATGCCATCGAATTGTTGTTGAATATTTTTGAATTTTGCATATTTGCTATAAATGCATATTTTATGGCATATTTTGGCAGTATTTTAAATTTATTTGCATATTTTTAAATACTTGGTCAAAAGTTTCATGCAAGATAAACAAAAGGAAATATATGTAACCCTTAACATAGCATCTAGTTGTCATTTGTTACACATTTATATTGAGTTCGAGTAATTAAGCGATTTTTTTTGATTTTTAGTGCATATTTCGATATTTTGCATTCTTTACTCCATATTTTAAGCGCTTATTTTCCTGCTTTAGTTGCATGACATTCCTTGCTCTAGTCTTTACAGCCCCAGTTTATTGCAAATGGTTCCTGGGCCGAAGTAGGGCGGAAAATAACCAATTTTTGAATATAAATACACTATTTTTATTAAAAAAATCCCAAAATGCGAAATTTTAATAAATTTAATTTTTCCTTTAATTTATTCATTCAATATATCGAGGGCCTATATTCAAAACCCTCTATCTTTGATTTTCACGAAAATGACTTTTTGATGGTAAAATGTTCAGTAAAACAGACCTCATGTATGGTGTGAATTTCATAACAAAAATATTTTTTTTTTGCTGTTTTATTTGCATTTTTGTTATTTCTCTATCTTACGCAATTAATTTTTCTGAATGCAAAACCGTCTATCTTTTCAAATAATAAATTTTCAAATATTTTTTTGGAATAATTTCTTCTTGCAATACATGTTTTCTTACTATTTTTTTTTTTTGCAAGATGAACATGAATTTTACATTTTTTAATCGTAGCGAAAGCCGATTCTGAATTGAATTAAAATGAAAATATTTTACCTTTTGGTTTTTGGAAAATATAATGTCCATGGCATAAAAATAAATGGTTAAACTTGCAACTTGCTTAAAAAAGTGTCTACTTTTAAAGTGTCTTCTTTTGATATTTTGTGTGAACTTTTGATATTTTGTGTCAACTTTTGATATTTTGTGTGAACAGAAAAAAAGTGGCTTTTAATTCCTTGCAACGTATAGCAGTCCATGAAATGAAGATATGGAGGATGGGTGGATAACAGGTATGTTTACACATAACTAATTACAACAGCAATACAACAAAATACATATCTACCCAGATTCCGAAGACGAGAAAATCAACAATAATGTGGTCGTTTTCAGAAGAACTAAACGGAAACATAATCCTATATCAAATACCCGAAAGGAAAACAAAAAGACCCCCAGAAAAATGGGAATTTTGTGTTCATCATCATTTTGCGCAAAAAGCAAATTAAGACACTACCATGATCATGAAGCCAGAAATTATATTTTTTAAATGTTTTGGGATATGACCTGGGAAGTTCAACAAGTGTTTGTAAAAAGCCACGTCATACAGAAAGCCGAAAAGAATTGTACAGTTGAGAATTCAAAGAAACAAAACAGCTTCAAATTAACTTTAACCTACAACCAGGAACCTTTACAGGTATGTCGTTTCATGTTTCTTTCTACTGTATCAGTAAATGTTGATATGGTAAAAGGTTGGTTAAAAGTCAAAGAACCCAAAATTTCATCACTTGGTGCTAAAAGATCTGAAAATACAGTACATTTAAAGGAATATTTTGAACAATTAGATAAAATGGAAAGCCACTACCGTCGTAAGGATACAAACAAAATATATATCGGAGCAACATTTGAAACCAAAGCAGATATATATAAAGATTGCCGTAATTACTGCTCAGAGAAAAATTTTCTGGCCGTTTCCACTTTTTCATTTTCTAAATCTTTTGAGGAGGAGAATTTGGCTTTGTTTATGCCTCGCAAAGACCAATGCGATCTCTGTGTCGGATTTAAGACTAAACAAGTACCAGCTGATGAATACAATCAACACATTTCAAAAAAAAAAAATAATTCACAGTACGAAAAAAGTATTGATAAAATTACAGCTGAGAAAGGTATACGTCACGTTTTTACCAAATATAAATGCATCAGCAATTTACTTCAAGCAACGCCTTCAGGTACACAATTTTACTATTTATAATATAGGCACTCATCAGCGTCGGTATTTTCTTCCTGTATTATTCACCATTTAAAATCGTATTGGTTATCGGATTCATTGCCAATTACGATTTTTTCGGATGGTCGTGTCTACCAAAACCGCAATCATTATTTATCTAATGCTCTATCTAATTTTGCTGCGGAAAATAATAAAGTTATTGAACAGAAGTTCTTAGAGAAAGGCCATACGCAAATGGAGGGCGATAGTGCATATGCTAAAATAGAGATTAAATTGAAAAATCAATCTATACACTTGCCAATCAATTACGTTATAATTACTAGAGAAGTCAGAAAGACTGTTAAAATTAACAATGAGATCGTAAAAAAGCCGTTTGATGCAGAATATTTAAATTATGATTTCTTTAATAACTACAACGATGACACACTTAGGTGTTTTTCTTCCATTAGACCAGGACGAGTAAAGAACGATCCTACTGTGTCTAATTTAAGATCTCTTTTATATCTTCCAGATGGTAACATAACATATAAATTAGATTTTGATACAGATTAAATGGATCTACGTGTTCGTATTCAACCTTACACAGGTCATATTGAACCAAAACCCCTATATTCTGGTCCACTATCAATTCAGCCAATAAGTGGAAGAATTTGCAAGATTTGAAGAGCGTAATACCACCGGAATAACATTATTTTTACGATAATTTACTCCAATCAAACTCAAAAAAAACTTTAAAAAAGCAAAAAAAAAAAAAAAAAACACATAACTTTTTGTTTCATATTGTTTATTATTAATTTTTTATCTTATGTTGTATTACTAACCGTTATATTAAATAAATCACCTTAGAAACTGACAAATGGCATAAATGAAATCAAAATAATTTATTTTTATTAAAATGCAAAACCCTCTATCTGATCATTTTTCCTACATAAACATTAAATATTTTTGAAAGGCAAAACCCTCTATCTATCATAAAGTCCCCAATAATGCAATATTTTAAAAACCAATTATATGTGAGATTTAGTAGTTGCTTTTAAAAATATTGTAGAATACCGAATTTTAATAACTAAAGTAATATGCGAAAAAAACAGTTTTTGGCTCTCCTGAAAATTTGTGTTTTTTAAGATAGAGGGTTTTTAATATAGGCCCTCGATATTCAAAATTATTCTTTAGCCTGGAATCAAAAATTACCCAAAATCTGATAAAACTCATAAACCTGTTTTTTTTTTTCAAATAAATTTGATAGACCTTTTAAAATGCCTAATTTAGAGCTGTCGATCTCTATTTTTATAAGTTTCTTACCTCATTAAGTGAAAATTTTGGGTTTCAGAAATTTTATAAAAAAAATTTAAAGATTTTTAAGTAATTTTTTTTATAATAACAAAAATTCACAAATATTTAAAAAAAAAACCGCTTCCAAAATCTCTTATACAAATAGTCCAACACACCCAAAAAATTTCAGATTGAAATGTCTACTACTTTTTGAGATATCTATAAAAAAAAATATGTTGCAAGTCAGCACAATTAAACTGATTTGGCTAAAATAAAGGCCATTTTCCAGACACATGGGTACTACAGTGATTGAGAATATACTTTAAAATTTTCAATATGTGTTTAGCTATTTGTGTAAAAAAGTATTTAAAAATTTTAAGCGGATTTTTTCAAAATATAATTTTGAATATTTTTTTCATAAAAAAAAAATATTTTAATATTTTTAAAAATTGTTTTTTGTAAAATTTCTCAAACTCAATATTTTCACTATACCAATGCAAAATTTTTTTTTTTTCAATATCTTTCACACAACAAAAGTTATGAACTTTTGAATGATGTAATTTTGTGACATTTCAAAGCTTTGAGGTTGCCACAGTTTTCAAAATAAAAAAATTTTATTAGATATATGCAAACATACTCACTAAAATTTATCAAAATCGGAGACCAATGAAAAATTACTCTTTAAAAATGGTAATGTTCTATATGAAAGTTGGAATTAAAAAAATAATTGAGAAAATGATTTTGTACAGAGCGATTTCTTTCCAGAACATTTTATGAAAATTTATTATTTTGAGAATTTTGTGTGCATTGTTGATACTTAAAAATTACATTTCACTTTGAATTGTCATTCCATATCTGAATTACTTTGAGTATATCAAATGAATAAATGAGATAAATAATTAATTTTTTCAAAACTTCGAATTTTGAGAATTTTAAAAAAACACACATTTTTCAAAAATGTTCCATTTCCGGCCGAAATTTGGCATGGGTATCCAGTTTCCAAACCAAAATCGATTTCCTCCATTTGGAACCATTTGCAATAACCCGGTGGTGCGGGGGTTAGGACAAATCTATTTTTAAGGGACATTCTAATACACATGCATAAGAAGCTTTTTTGGAAAAAGCATGCTTTAAAAGATCATAAAAATACTTTATGTTTTCTATAGAACAAGTACTAAAAAGCATTATAACCAAGAAGGATTCATACCATTTATATATTTATCCATACTGCATAATATTTGTCAGATAATATAATGGTGCCAGACATTGTCTTATGAATAAATTGTTATGGAAATCGAATTAATGAATACTACTACTGAGCTCTAGACGTCATAGTATAGGATGTTCCTTAGGAGGAGTACTTTCTATACCCAAATTTTAAAATATGCGAATAGGTTTTTGGCAGCAGTAGTTCGAGGTTAATACCTGAGCTTATTTGTTCAACTCTTTCGTTTGTACGTAATTTAATTATGTGTTATACGAAGTGTATTTTATATTGTTGCTGGAGAGATGTGTGCATTTTTTTTGTGTCTGTATATTTTGTTCACTTAAATTTTTTGGTGCTGCTTACTTTATTGCTAAAACCAAAAATGAAGGTTTTTCTTGTTTTTATCATTTGCATGTCTTACATAAATATTTTTTTTTTTTGGTTATTTTACTTGGTTTCCTTGAGTTGATTTTGTATGAAGTGTGGTTTATATTCCTTATTTTCATTTTTCATCATGTGGAATAAATTAATATAATTAAAGTAATGAGTGGTTATGGATTAGAAGACAATTCCTTTTAATATCCTTTGCGAAAGAGAAACAAAATTTAAAGATTATTTTTGTTGTTAGATATCGAAATTTAAAGATGATGAAATAAAAATAAGAAGTGAATAATAATAATTAATAGGTTTAAAGTATAGAATGTGTTAAAAATAATTACAAATGCAGTAAAAACGGCATTACCAACATTTTAAAAAAATTAATATAAAAAATTTCTGTAAAAAGCTCATATTTTCAAAGACCCATTTAAGCGACCAATTTCGTTTTTAACTCACAAACGAGGTATCCCGACCCGGACCGGCAGATCATAATGAACTTCTGATATGTTGTAGATAATACAAATTTAAGGGACGAGTGTTTTTTTTTAGCTGCCGCATCTCATGTTAAGGCGTTACTAAGTGGGGTCAAAAATGGCCCCATTTTAGGTTTTTTTTCGATTTATTTCGCACTATTAAAAGTAACTATAGAAGAAATTGGCATCAAAAGAAAGGTTTTTTTAAAGACATTGTAGAGAATAATAATTTAAGGGACCCGTGTTTTTTTTTTTAGCTGCCGCATCACATGTAAAGGCGTTACTAAGTGGGGGTCAAACATTTCCCCATTTTACTTTTTTTTTTTTTTTCGCTCTGTTAAAAGTAACTATAGACAAATCTGGCATCAAAATAAAAGTTTTTGGTGTAAAAAATATGCATAAAGGTTTTCAAACATTTTTGTTATCTAAAAAAAGTGTTTTGAGTAACATCTGGCATTTTATTAAGAAATTTTATTTGTATTTAGCTAAAAATAATGCATGGAATTGCCTATTTAATTTAATCGAAGGGATGTCGGAGCTTTTTCCGATATTCAAACCAGTTTGGTTTTTCTGTGACTTTTCCCGGAGAAAATAATTAAAAAATGTGTCAACTCTGGGTCCACTATAAAGCCAATATGGGTATCAAAATTTTTGTTTTCTTAAGTAATTTAAGTAAATAAAAGACAAGTTTTCCTACAAAAACAAATTAATTTTTAATCCCAGATTTTAACACTTAGATCCGATTAATGAATGTCCAGTTTAAAGTTAACAAACAGGCAAATTGAAAATTTATATGGGAAACAACAAGAACTGTGTCAGTTAAAGTCTCAGTTAATAGCTAACGGGACATTGTGAAAATGTGGCTTGAACGTTAGATTGTGTAGCAAAAAAAAAAGTCTTCTTTTTTTTGATATTTTATGTCATATCCAAAAGTTCATTAAAATCTGCGAGTTTGAGGGGGGATATCTCTCTTGTCAGCCTAAGGAAATCATTTAAGCGGGGAACGCATTTAAGCGGGACGCATTTAAACGGAAATATTTACATACATTTTGTTTGAAATATATTTTTTCCAGCACTTTTTTTTGAATTTAAACGGGGAACATACAAAAGCGTTCTTGGTCCTATTCTGTTTAGTATTTTTCTCAACGATATGCTTTACTGTTGTAAAAGCTCTAGCATTCATTTATATGCAAATGAGGCCCAAATATATCTTTGTCGCCCACCAGGACTTTTAGAAGTTCTGACCTGTCGACTAAATGAGGAATTGAACGAAATTTGTTGTTGGTCTATGGAAAACAATATTTTAATTAATGCGTTGAAAATGCATGACTTAATAATCTGCAGTAGTTCTGCTGAGATGTTTTCAGATAACATTATGCAAAATGAAGTTGTTGAATATGTGAGAGTTGTTACAAAGCTTGGATTTTTAATCAAGGATGGCAGGCAATAGTGCTAGAATACCGATATCGATTTAAACCCCTTTCAACTGATTATAGTTATCAATAAAGTACCGTTACCGAAATAATGAAAATACTGTTATCCTTAAAATACCATTACCAACATAACTAAAATACCGTTACCGCTAAATCGTTACTGAAATAATATGATAAGATCAGAAAAAATAATCGCTGTTAATAGGTACATTTTCCCAAATGTTCATCTTTAACTAGGGAGTCATTTGAATTCGGGCTTGATGGGACTTAAAATATCGGTGTACAAATTCAAGTCTAATGTCCACAAACACTAATTCCTCTTACCTCTTCCTTATAACCTATTTTCCTGATATTAACACAATACACTGTATTTGTAAGGGACATCCCCAGATTGTTGGTTAAACGCAAAAAATAATTAATAAAACAAACAAATTATCCGAATAACCCAAATAACGTTACCCTTAAAATATCGTTACCGAAATAATGGAACACCCGTTATTCTTAAAATAACCTTACCGGAATAACTAAAATACCGTTAAAATAACCTTATCGGAATAACTAAAATACCGTTACCGATATAAGTAAAATTAGTATTACTGCAACAATTGAAATATCGTTACCCTTAAAATTCCGTTACCGAAATAAAGGTAAGGAGTATAGAGTTTTACTACCCTTTGGTACAATCGAACCTATACTGCCATGTACGTCTATTTTACGCACTGTTGCACTGTGTTATTTATATTTTGCTCAGTTATTATTTATGTTGTTTCTATAAGTTTTTTGTTGGTTAATGTTTTGTGTAATTCAGTGAAGTTATACAATTACAGTAATTTAAAATTTTGAGGTGCTTTAAGAGACTCGACGTCTTATTTGTACCAATAACTGTACCAAAAAAATTTTTTTTCCTTCATTTGTTATTTGCTACATAAAAGTAATAAAAATGCGCCTCCTAAAATATGGATTGCTCAAAGTGATAATAATTTATTAAGGAATAAGACACAATAAGTAGAAATTTTCAAAATGTATTAGTATGGAAAAAAATAAAAAGTCTCAAATTAGCATTCCTCCCAAATTAAGCCACCTTCCCCTATTGTTTTGGCATTTCATTTAATAGAACTTTTTATAAACGTTGTCGTCTTGTAAAGGACTTTTTAAGACCCATTTACTTGTTTTATTTTCCAGTACTTTCTTGTTATTTGCAAATTATTTTAAAAAAACATATAAAATATCGGGTACGCTAAATTAATCATTACACTTCAGCGAACACAAAATTAGTACAAATTTTGCTCTTATAGAGTTTTCACCTAGGCCTATTATAACATACAGCCCACATAAGGATAATCGAAAGATGTGATACTTTAGATAATTCTTTTTCTGTAGTGCGATTCAGTAATTTTTAACGATTCGACAATAGCAAAATATATCGAAAACTTTTGTTGTTTGCACTAACGATTAAGTGATTCACTAAGTACACCTTAACGATAGTTAAAAATGTAACTTTTTCTAGATTGAATAAACAACACAAAAATTGTTGTCGTTTAGATAACACCAACAGCTAACTTTAACAATAGCGAATATCGTTTAAAAATGTTAATGAAAATCAAAAAATCGTTAATTTTGTTGTTTACCTTTTAAAACAATCCAGAGTAAAAACCAAAATTTGTTTATATAAATAGAACAAATTTTTGGTCTTCAAAGTTTAGTAACGTCATGCTGCTTGTTAGGAAAAGACCCTAACCACGTGTTTGATTACTAAGAAGACAAGAATGGAGCAAGAATGATGATTAAGGTTTTCTGTTAAAGCTCTGCTTATTATGGAGGCTCTAGCTTTTCTAAAACTTTGGGTTCCAATGAAATATTTAGCCAGATCGAACCTAATACCTAGCTAATATGTTTGATTTGCTTTATTTTTGTAAATATACGGAGGTTTAAAGCTCGTTATAAATTGAAAATATCATAAAAATAATCTCGATGTATGTATATAAAAACAAAAAACTAATAAAACTGTAAAAAATTCGATTATCGTTGAAATAAGTTACAGAATCGCACTACTGATGACGGTATTTAAATAATTTTTGTACTAATTTAATTTTTGTAGTTCTTGGAAAGCAATCCTCTTTCAAAGTGGCATTAAATTTTTTGTCTGTATACAAAACATATTTAATTCGATAATAGATCTTAAATAACCTCTAATACAACCACTTTTCACTAGCATTTCACCAGTATCATCATCCCTTTTCAAACTACACAGTAACCCTGTGCTTAAGAGCGAATAACCAACCCACATAATAAGTAATGTTGACAAAAATCCGTCAAAAATACCAACTGTATTTCAAATTTCAAAAACAAAAAGTATCATAGAATCAGTGTTTTGTAATTTTTTTAAGTGTTAAAAAGTAAAACTCATTTTCCACTGAACTTAGCCAAGTAAAGAAGATAACGTAGTTCCTTAAACATTCTTTACAATTAGAAAAAAAAGAAAATATTTAATGTTTGGCAGTGTTAAATTCTTTAAATGAAAAGACGAAAAACCAAATAATGAAAAGTGAAAATACTACAGACTAAAAAAAAACACACACAAAAGTCGATAATGAAGATAAAGCCTTTGATATCAGAAACTTCAATAGATTCTTAAGAACTATTGAAGTAATTGGATAAACCTGTTTAAGAAGATTCTCATAGATAAAAGGGTGAGTATTTTAAGTGAATTTTTAAGCTAATATTTTGTCAGAATAGAAAACTTTAACATGAACAATACTAAAAATAAACGAGATTTGTTTGTTGTATAAAACGTAATGACTGCTTCTTTAAAAAGGCCACTTTAATGCCAAAAGGGATTTAGAGAAAAACACACACATACACAGAGGGAATTCATTGGACGAGTTTTAATGAATTTTTTTCACTAAACTAATGAAGCTTTTTCACAATGTGAATAAAAAATTTCTCAAACTTCTTGAGAAAGATTCATAGTTTCAATGAAACTATTTTTAATGAAAAGTTTTTCATTAGGCGTAAGAAATTTTTAATAAATAATATGAAATTTTGCATTAAATTTTATGAAAAATTGCATTAATTCAATGAACGAGTTCCAGTGATATTTCTTGAATATAAAGCAAAAATTCATTTATATCATGTAGAGAATTCTCTCAGTGTTCAATTGTAACTTTACTCAATGCTTACACATACAATAGTACTAGTAAGAGACCATAAAAGGGACTAACAAACAACTACGAACTTAACCCATTTTACACTACCATTGCAAAACCTACAATAATTTTGGATTGGAGCAAGATATAATAACGCAATAAAAATTTGAGCTCTTAACTATACAAATAATTTAAAACGATTTTAAAACTGTTGTTCCAAAGTTGCCATATTGGGTATACAAGTTAATAATGTAGATTTTTTGCTTGAAAAATGCATTTATTATAAAAGCAAAATGAATTGATACATTATTCAAAGTCCATCGTTAGCCACTACTTTTTCCCATTTTTCTGGTAGCATATGGATTCCGCGCCAAAAGAACTTCTCCGGTGTTGAGATAAAAAATGAATCAAGCCAATTTCTGATATCCTGTTCTGAAGTGAAGCGTATTTCTGTAAGGGCGTTCTGCATCGATCGAAACAAATGGTAGTCAGAAGGGGTAAGGTCTGGGCTATAAGGCGGGAGAGCCAAAACTTCCCATTCACTGTTTTCCAAATAGTTTTTGACCGGTCTTGCAACATGTGGCCGAGCGTTGTCATGATGGAAGAGTATGGCCTTGTGTCAGGTCTAATATTCTGGTCGTGTTTCGTTGATTGATCTCTTCAAACGAATCAATTGTGTTCGGTACATGTCCCCTGGGATCGTCTGACCCGATTTCAATAGCTCACAATACAAAACACCCTTCTCATCCCACCAAATACAGAACATTACCTTGGCGCCATGGATATTCGGCTTCGGCGTTGTTTTTGCTGTTTGGCCGGGCTTTACATATGACTGTTTGAGCTTGGGGATATCGTAATGTATCCAATTTTCATCACCAGTAATAATACGATGCAAAAATTACTTCTTTTTGTAAATGACTTTGCAAAATCGCCTTTCAACGTCTCTCGGCTTCAACTCATATGGGACCCAATTTCCTTGCTTTTGAATGAATCCCAATGCTTTTAAACGTACACTTAGGAAATTATGTTGGTAAAGACGACAGCAATTGTAGCCAAAAACAAATGAAATTTCATTTAAAAAAGGACGACTTACATTTCATTAAATTCAACTAACATTGTCATTTGTTTTTTAATGTTCAAAAAATGACTAACAATTGTAGTAAAAATGAGCCACAGGTAGTAAAAAATAAACAAATAAAAATAAACTGTAAAAAATTAATGTAAAATCATAAAACAGTCATTTGATGTGAGTTGTTTTTTTAAATGAACTACAAGGTTAGTTAAATTTTTTTTTGTTCTACAAATGACTTACATTTACATTAAAAATAATGAAACTGTATTACAACCCAAACAACTACATATTTTTAAAGCAGAAGTTCCCTGAGTTTAGGAATATGGCTTATTGTGTGACTCCCAATGATAATGCAGTTCTTCTTGCGTTTGACAACAATTTTCGTGGAGTAATGCATCCAATACCTCATCTTCAAACTTTTTCGGCTGACCAGGCCTCTCCTTGTATTCTGTGTCGGAATCACCACTTTTGAATAGCTCAAACCATCGTTCACAAGTTTTTTGAGTTGGTGCATGTTGACCGTAAGCTTCTACCAACAATCAATAACTTTAAGCAGTCGTTTTCTTCAAATGATAGAAGGTTATCAGACTTCCCCACAAAACATCTTTTTTAGCACAAATTCGACATTATTATAACGATTGAAAAAATGTGTGTTTACACTTTGGCGTCTATCGAATACTGAATTATAATGACAGATGTTAAAACTCCAAACTACCATATTTGTTATTATTGACACAAACCATATGTGATAGTTATGCCATATGTTGCCCAAATCGACATTATTAACTTGTATACCCAATATAATTACTTAAAAAATACAATTTTTGATAATTTTATAGCACTTTTTTTTTGGAAAATTATTAATTTATAAAAAGAAAACCGGCGTTATAAAAATTATAGGCAGCTTTGTTTAAGGACGTATGGGAAAATTTTTTGATTGAACAAATTTGTTGTGCACTTTCAACAAGCAAAACAATTTATGTGAATTTAAAAGATCTGATCAATAAATTTTCGATCTTGTAAAAACTTTTATATTCAGAAAATTAATTTATTTTCTCTTTGCTAGTGTAAAAAATTAGCTATTTTCATTCAACAAACAAAACAATTTTAAAAATTGATTAGCCATTGCTGCAATATTACAATTTTAAAAATTTGTCTAAAAACACCCAGTATATATTTCAAAATTATCAAAAATCGTGGAATTCCGATAGACCAAATTGTGTACTACGGTTTAATAGATATTTGCTTTAACAACAATTAAAAATTATAATTTAAAAAAAATCTTCACCCGTTAAGTACATACAAGACGTCAAAATTTGAATTTTAAATGTGAATACCACCGCTAGAGGGAGCAATAACTGTACAAAAGCTTCAGAAAAAGATACTTGAAACTCCATTACAACGTTCTACCAAATTTCGTAAAAAAAACTTACCACGGAATCGATGAGCTGTATAAAATGGGTTAACCCGTATACTCTTTAATACATAGTTGTATATCGTTTGAGTGCGTTGTTTATTTCCGTTTGAATGTGTTAGTTAAAGGGCAAGAGAAAAACAAAAGTTCATGTACGCATACATTTATAACCAATAATAACACATTGATTACTAACGAACAAAAGTTAAATGTATTTATTGTAGCACTATTGTTTGTATGGGTATGCTAAAAACCCATACTCACACATTTCTATATATTTATGTGTATTTAAGAACCTTTAGAGAACAATGAACAGATTTTTCGTTCGTTTCTTTTATGCTACATGAATGTACTACTAGTTACTATTCCAATTATATGCTTGTGTTTACAATGCCTGTTACCACATCCGGTAGTCCTACTAACCAAGCGTCATTTGGGAACTAAATTTTTTGTATGCTTTTTTGCTATTCAAAAAGTCAGTGGAGAAGGGGTTTTCTAATTTTGTACATGTTTCATTTTTTTTGGATATTTTCATTAATTTGGGATAAATTAAAACCTCAACAGCTGTAAATGAAGACAAAAGGGATACAACGAAAAATCAAAACTAAATGAACATGTTTATGAACAACATTTAAATATATGAACATCTTATTGTTGATCTTTAAAGTTGCATTTTCATTTTGAATAGTCAGGTTCGGGATCATAATGTAAATCTCTATTATAAGTACCAGGTCGTTACTAATTGTTTGAACAATAATTTCATCGTTGGAGCTAACTTCCTTTCCACCTAGCTATTTGATTAGGTTTGGAAATAGAAAATTGTCACTGGGGACTAAATCAGGAGAATATGGCAGATGAAGTAGCGATTTGAAGCCCAATTTAAGGAATTTTACCATTAAGACTAAACACGTGTGCACCCGTAGATTATCTAGAAGATTTATTGGCCTATTGGGGTCTTTTTTTTTAAAGAGTCGTTTAATCGGTCCAATAAGTTGGAATAATATTCACCGTTTATTGTTTTTCCCTTTAGAAGGCAATCCATGTGAATAACGATGCGTGCATCCCAAAAAACTGTCACCATGCCGTTGTTGGCCGACAAACTCATATTTTCCTCCTTCGGAGCCGGTTCACCCGGAGAAACCCATTGTTCTGACAGCTGCATGGTCGCCGGTGTGTTGTAATGGATCCATATTTCATCCTCAGTTACAAAACGCCGCATCGTACGCTCATAGTACCTATTAAGCTCTTCTTTGGTTCGAGTGACCTTTTTTTTGCGTAAAATAATTTTTAATGACCACCTGAAATTCACTTTTTTCCATTTTTACAAATATCCACGACGTTGTAAGTTTTTAACATCTGTTAGACACAACGTAAATTATGGAATTAGCTCAAAATGTTACAGAACACTCAAAAAAATATGATTGTAGAAAAGTTATACTTGTAAGACATATAAAAAAATCAAGCATGGAAGAATTTTGTATCTGTTTTTCATGCATAATAAAACAAAATGTATGCATTTAAATTGCGTATTAAAAAAACGTAAACTTTGTACTGTTACCGGCTTGTCAAAGTGATGGTCTATTAATTAAATTAAATGATAAATAAAATATTTAAATTTAATAACGATTAAATGTGTATTTGTAAACTAAATGATTATAGTGACTATTAATGTAGTGTGTTCAAATTGCAAACAAATATACTATTAGGTACACAGACTAAAGCGATATCGCATATCTTACGTAATTTTGTATGTTTCATTTTTGTTAACTTTACTAACTTTTTTTGAGTGTAGTCTATTAACAGATGGGAGGATTAGCGCCAGAAACAGTGCCGTACTTTCGACCTAAGCGACTTGGTAATCGTCAGCCTCATTTTGATCCACCCCCACAAGATCTTGGCACCGAATCGCTTTATGAGTAAACTTAACGATTCGGTTTATGTTAAAATCTAGTGCCTTTGTAAACGTTTGAAGGCAAAAGATCACAAATATAAAGACATTTTTTTTAAATTTTCCCATTTATTTTTTATTACCACGGTACGTTTTGCAAATATGAAGATATTTTATTCAAATTTGGCGCAGTTACTTATATTACCCCAAAGACAAAACCTGTTGATTTTGGTTAAAATCTATCCTTGTTTATACCTAGTTCCATATAACGGTCTCCTCCAAAAAAGTTTGCTTTTAAGAATAAACGCATGCTGGAAGTCCCAAATATTAAGATATTTCGATGAAATTCAGCACACATCTCGACATAAGGAATATATCATTTGCTTTTGGTTAAAATCGGTCCATGTTTAGACCTTTTGCACAAACAGAAGTCCCCCCAAAAAGTTTACTTTTACATTGTTAGCATGCAGCAGGTCGCAAATAGTAAGATATTTCGATGAAATTTGGCACACTGACTTATGTAGACCCAGGGACAAATCTTTTTTATACTTATTAGAAGTTGTCCATGTTTAGACCTAGTGCACATATTAGAGCCTACAGAAAAAATTGGTTCTGTGCCAAATTTTATCAAAATATCTTAATATTTGTGACCCGCATTATGCAAGCATAAAAGCAATTTTTTTTTTGGATGACCGTTATAAAGGCACTATATTTTTACAAAGACCGATTATACCAAAATCGAAAGTCGTTGTCCTTGGGCCGATATAGGTTAATGTGATCAATATCATAGAAATATCTTAATATATCGTTTGTGGCCTGCAGCTTGCGGAAATGCAAACACACACATTTTTTTAGGGGAGGACTGTTATATAATAGGAACTAGGTCTAAACATGAACAGATTTTACCCAAAATCAGCAGGTTTTGACCTTTGACCATTCTAGAAAAATATAAATTTTCTAAAAATATAATAATACAGTGGAGTACGGTTATAACGACCTCGTGGGAACCGGACGATTTTGTTCGTTATAAGCGAAGTTCGCTATAAGCGATGTAAACATTTTCCAAAAAATTATTAAAATTTCAGTATTTTTTCTTAAATTCACCTTTCTTTTCTTTTTAATTCTAAAACAATTCTTCCATAAAATTATGTTTCATATAGTTTTTAATTATTTTCAGTAAATTTTTTAATTAAAAGACCAAAATTTTTTAAAAATTAAACTAAAGTGTGTTTTTTATACAGGTATAGAACTTAAAGTTGGCAAAACTTTTTTAACTGGCGGCCATTCTGTCAGCTCTCAAGTGATTTGTGTTTATTTTGGTTTGGCATTTCAACATGAATAGACTGAAGCATAAACAATGCTTCCAAATTTTGCAAATTTATTTTGAAAATCATGGTTCTGTTTGAAATACGTATCGCGAACTGCTTCCATTTTACGGTCAACATAATCGTCCATCAGAGCAATTAATTCGATTAACTAATTAACGGTTTCGCACCACGTTTACTCTGAATGATAATATGCATCCACAGACACGTCGTACAGTGCGTGGTGTGCTTTATGGGCTGGTGGAATCATTGGTCAGTACTTTTTCAAAAACGATGCTGGTCAGAACGTTACAGTCAATGGTGACCGCTATAGAGCTATGATTACTGTATTTTTCGATCATCAATTAAACAACCATGATCTGCAGGAGCTGTGGTTTCAACAAGATGGAGCAACATGTCAAACAGCTCGTGCCACAATTGATTTATTGAAGGAAACGTTTGGTAACCGCATAGTTTCACGTTTCGGACCCCTAAATTGGACTCCAGGATCGTGCGATTTAACGCCGAAGTTGCTAATCTATAGTCGCTAGTCTACTCCGATGAGCCCGAAACGATTGACCACTTGGAGGACAACATTCCCCGCGTTATTGACAATTTACTGCCACAAATGTTGGAAAAAGTCATCGAAAATTGGACCTCCAGATTAGAATACGTCCGAACCAGCCGTGGCGGTAATATGCCAGAAGTCATATTTAATTTATAATGGCAGAAGATTATCTTTCGAATAAAGTAAATTTAATGTCAATTTAAAAAATTCATCTTTGTTTTATTCCATTTCAAAGTTATATACCTCTATAAAAAACAGCCTTTAGTACTGACTTATTATTTGAAGTTTAATAACAAACAAATTTTTATAAAATGCCTCATATATTTACAATAACCTATTACGGCAAATATTGGCCTTAGATTGTATTAGATTAAATTAAATTCCAGAAATGATTTTAGATTATCGAAACAAAACTTAATGACGCATAGTTTGCAAAATTTACCAGCTAAAATTTGCTACAACAAATCATCAAATAAACAATTTAAACTAATAATGAAATAATAAAAATAACAACTTGTTTACGAGAATTTTACAATTTCTCAAACCAAAGCCTACCAATAAAAATAAATGAGATAAATAAAGAGAATTATAAAAAAAAAGAAATTGGAAAAGGTATGCCGAGACAATCCTTTTATGTTTATTTAAAGAAAAAGAAATAAAGGATTTGTGTGTGAGTATTGTAACATTAAAGATGATGTCAAATCCGTTTGATAGCAAAATTATACGAATTGTGCGCCAGAGACTAATAAAATCAACGATGTGTAACTTTAAAAACAGAAACAGAAAGCAAGCCTCAATTGTAAGGAAAAATATAGAAAGAAAATTTACTATTCTAATACAAAATTTGGGTGTCTTATTTTTGCATAAAAATAGCAACAATTGCTAGAGTGAGTCAACATCCTTTTAGAAGGATTATACTACCAGCTAGTAAAGGAAGTAGTCTGGCATAATATTATACGGATATGAAACAAATTTTTATAAAAGAATTTGATTTTTTTTTTTGTCAGTCTACTTTTGTTGTTTTCTTTGTGTATTAAATAGAAAGAAACAAAAAAAAAACTGATATTACAAGATAATTTCTATAGCAAGCAAAAAAATTTTTTTGTTTATGAGCAAAAAACACAATTTAGTTGACGGTCTGTGACCCGTATTTAAAAAAAAAAATAATATCTAGAAAGGGTTTGATATAATTCCTCTAAGATGGCACAGTGGGATATATTACATAATTTTTGGAAATAATTCGGACATTTCTTTTTTAAGGATTTGATTGCAATGAAATTTGCAACGGGGCATATATAACCTAAAGGATGGAAACGAAAAAATAAACACAAAAAAAAATGGAAAAATCGCACGTTCGAACTTTTTTATTTTTTCTTTGCGGCCCCAAATTTAAAAATTACTACAGCAATATTAATAACTATTAAACCAAATTCCAAATTTGGTCCGACCCAGGTCTAGTTTTTGCGAATAGAGGGACGTAGTCGTGGCCTATTTCTTGTGTTTAACTAAATAAATTCTACTTCCACTCAAAAACTACATTCGTTTAAAGTAGAAATTAAAAAAAAAAAATCTAATTTTTGCTATTTTATACCCAAAAAGCATTAACTGTCTTTTACCTCTGGATAAATACTTTCCTTCTACACATATAAAGTGTGCATACTATTCTAAAAGGTCCTTTTATATTAAAAAGTTTTGTTAAAAAGTGTTCGATTATTTTATACTTTTTCCCCCAGCAGCTTCTAAAGTTGCCACATTTTTAATGCAAATAGCAAATTTAAGCCACTGATAAAAATTGTGCACTCCTCCGATTAGGTAGCGGAAGTTGGAATAGATACTCCAACATATACTTAATGTATTGGGTAAGAATTTTCTAATCCCCGCTTTAAATGTAGACATGGCAGCAAAAAATGTAAAAATCCCATTTTTGGAATTTTTAATTTTATTTTTGCGAATTGTGATTTTTTTTTTCTACTTTAACCCGAATTGTCCCAGTGTGTCCATATATGGCAACGCAGAAATGGTCTGCCGTTGCAGATTTTTTAAAAATCAACGTTTCGTTAAAATTTTAAGTAGGCGACGATTTTGTGTTCTAAAAAGTACCGTTGTTTTCCATGACAAGTGTATGGACAATATCTTGTTCAGTTTTTACGTGATAGTCATACAAAGAAGTTGTAAACAAAAAAATGTCAAAAAATGTCTAGATAGATTGGAGATTATTTAGAAATATTAACTTTTTGAAAATGTTTTGTTTTTATATGGTTTTTTGATATTTTATATCGCCGTTGCCATATGGCAACGCCGGGTCATACTGGAACTTTCAAAACATTAAAAAGTGAAATTTTAAATTTTTGTCTAGGAAAATAACACTGCAAGCGATAATCGACTATTTGGAAGAGTTGAGTCTCGACGATGACGTACCTGAAGCTATACATATATTGCCGCGTGAAAACGTTAGTGGCTAGCGGTGAAGACGATGACATAGATGAAGAGGAGGCCATCCTAGATAATGTGCAGGTCAACTAAAAGCAAACTGTGAAATAGTATTAAGATCTGGAAAACATGTGGATACAGCTGGTGCACTTCAGTTGGATGAATCGGATGACAAACTCACATTTGATGAAAATATTTGGACAGACATATTGGAAAACTCTGCAGCAAATATAGAAACAAATCTTTTGGATGTTTCTATGAACGAGCAATCGACTTCAACTATAAAAAGCAGATTACGTAAAGTTATCTCATCGAAATCAACTATAGAATTACCACAACACAACAAAAAACAAAACAATTTGTTTGGATAAAAGATAATTCCACAGATATGGCTCCAATATTTACACCAGCAAATTATAAAGACTCCAAAGTACCACCACACGAGCAATTTGAAAAAAGTTTTGACGATGATTTGATTCAACACATTTGCCACGAATCCGGAAAATATGCTATTTTTCTTGGGAAACCAAACCCTGATATAACAGTACAGGCGTTTAAAGTGTTTATTGGTATCTTGCTTGTTACTGGTTATAACTATCACAGCCGTATAAGAACGGCTTGGACTGCCGATGATGACATGCTAATTATTCTGATAAAGAATTCAATAAAATGTGGAAACTACGGCCTATAACAGACCATTTGTAGGCAAATATGCTAAAACATTTTCATCCTGAGCAGCATTTGTCTTATGACGAGAGCATGATTGCCTATTTTGGCAGACATGGCTGCAAGCACTTCATTAAGGGAAAACCGATGCGCTTTGGCTATAAGGTATGGTCGTTGTGTACTCCAGCAGGTTATTTGATAAACTTTAAGACTTATCAAGGCCAAAATCCCAGGTCAAATCCGAAGTATGAAGAGAGATTCGGAAAATGCGCTGCCCCATTTATAAACATGATTGATAATTTCACGCAGGAAGTACAGGCAATGCCATTCTCATACTATTTCCACAACTTATTTACAAATATTCCATTATTGTCATATTTGAAATCTCGAGGATATAATGGTACTATTAGAGAAAACCGAATTCCAAAAAATTGTCCTTTGCCGTCCAAAGATAATTTAAAAAAATGGAACGTGGTTATTCTGTTTCAAAAAAAAAAAAGACGGAAACATATTATTGACAAAATGGGTGGATAATTCGGTAGTATGTGCTGCATCAACTGCATTTGGCATGAATCTAATATCTAATACCCAACGCTAATCCAAGGCACAAATGCGAAAAATAAATTTTCCTCGTCCGAACGTTATTGGAAAATTTAATCAATATATGGGAGGCGTTAACAGAATGGACCAAAACGTAAGTCTATATCGAATTGCAAATAGAGGCAAAAAATGGTGGAGTTCCATATTTACTTGGTTGGTTGATGTGTCGGTTCAAAATGCATGGCAACTATATAGATGTGTAGAACAGACTATGCCACAATTAGAATTTCGACGACAGATTGCGACATTTTACTGCAAACATTACGGAGTAGCTTTAGTTAGTCTCTTTACAGGAAGAAGAAGAAAACATTTTTATTGAAAAACTTTACGGACACAAGAATACACCAGACTGCCGCAGTTTCGTCCCCCTCCTGGGACTCGTCAGTGCACTGCAGTGGTTAATTTATGTGTCAATTGAACAAAGTATTTTATATTGTTAATTTGCTCTATATGAAAAACTTTTTATTTTTTGGTGTCGTACTGGTATTCGAACTCACTGCCATAGCATCAAGCTATGCATCGTAATCTCACATCTTAACGAGTTGAGCCACGGTCGACACAGCGATGACTGTGGCTAAAGTGGTGTTTTGTCACACTAAGTACACACAAGTATTGCTCGTATTAGATCTGGTGCAAAATGGAAGCAACGGTGCTGGCATCACTTCGTTACGATGGAGTTAACAATTGGCCAATAACTATCGAAAAGAAAAGACGATGTGCTGAAGACACCTGCACGAGTACTGTGCGTACTGCCTGTAAAAAATGTAATATTGGTATGTGCATCAATTGTTTTGAAAAATATCATACCAAAATGTAAAAAATATTTCGTGTATATTTATTTAATTTTACAATTTTGAATTGTTTTAAAAACTTACAAAAACGCGTTTCTAATTTTAATTATTTGAAAAAAATTTTAACATAGATTTTATTTATTTGCATGTAAATTTCCAGTATGACCCAGTGTTGCCATATGGCAACGGCCCCCACCGAACAAAACCCCTAATAAAGAAATGTTTTGTTAATATTTCTGTAATCATTAGTCACCATTCAACTATGTTATGCCAGCAAATACTGGATATTCCAAAAAAAATAATTGTGGGACAATTCGGGTTAAACCAATTTAGTTTTTAGTGGAACAAGCTATTGCATTCATATTTTTATTTAATCAAGAGTTTATTTAGTTAAATAACCAATATTTAAAAAAAAAATGGCCCAGATGATATTCGCAAAAAACTGGACCTGCTTAAGACCAAATTTTGAATTTTCCATTTTCAAATGGAAATATCTCTGGAACTATAGGAGAAAACCCACACATTTGAATGTATTTTTGCAGGCCTCTACTAGCAGATTACAAATATGTTAATTTTTAAAAATTTGATATGAAACAAAAAAAAAATGGCGAGCACTCAAAATTGTTTATGCAAAAAGTGCCATACTTTGGGTGGTCATATATCAGCCTCGGGCGGTCTGTGATGTTCAACTTCCATAATTAAGCTCGGTATTACTTCGCTTATGACTGTTACAAATTTCATAGAATTATTTCCAAAAAATTTGTGATTTATCCCACTGTGGAAGGGTGGCAATAGAGAGTATTTGGAATTTTAATGTACAGTTTGGGAAAAGAAAAAGTAGTTGTATAGAATGATTTTATGAGGGCTCCATTTTGCAATTATGTATTAATCACTTTAGTATTGTTTGCCCATATTAAAGCTTAAACACAAAAAAAAAACACACAACAGATTTAGCTGGGCTAACAACAAAAGGATTTAAAACATTAAATTTGTATTTTTTTTTTTTGTTTTATTTGGTGTAAAGAGGAGGGGGGATTTTATTAAGCAGTTCCTTTTTTATATTACTGTATGGAAATTAAAACCATTTTTTTTATATTTTATAGACAATACCCTTCTGCTAAGATTCACTCCCAAATTTTAATTGATTACCCACCAAAAACAAAAAATATTTTTAATGATTTTTACTTAAATAGAAATTTCCCAATGTTATGGTCGTTAGAAGGCCAGATACTTGTTCATTTTTTAATTTATACCAGTTTTTTCTTCTTAAGGTTTAGGTTTTATTTCTTAATCATCTTGTCGCCATTAATAAATCACAATCATTAAAAATGCAAAAATATCCAGCTGCGTTAAAAAATACACTTTTCGTAATTTTTGTTGTATATACCCCAACATCATTTGGTATTATATCTCAAAAAAAAAAAAATAAAAATAGTGTAACAATTCATTATTTTTCTTAATTTTTTCCTTTAATAAAATGAAAAAAAAAAAAAAATAAATAAAAATACAAAAAAAAATTGTGTAAGCAATATCCTTGATTCCGCGGCCACAATCTTTTGCCGTAGAAGTGTGAAAACAAAATATATACAACGCGTAGAAAAAGGACACTTTACAAACGAATGAATCTAATTAAAATGTAATTATAAAATGTAACCATTGAACGGAAGTAACCACGGGATACTATCTCATAATCGCCAAAGACACATTTTTTTAATTTTTATAATTTTATTTTGTCTTCTTCAGTATCAAGAATAAGAAAAGAAAATATGAAAATTAAATTATGGAAAGATACAAATAAAATTTATTTGCATAAAGTGTCTCGATATACAGAAAACTGGTTATTTTAGCTAAAATTCAGCAATAAAAATACGATGTAGAAAAAATTGGTTATTTTAACTAAAATTCAGCAATAGAAACTGAAATAGTAAAATATCTCTCTAATGTTCCACTCCTCTCCGGAAGAGGATTTCACTCAAAAGTGCGAAAAACAGAAATATTTCTCTTGATTTGGATTGTCTCAGATCAAATTTGTAGTAAAAACTAAAGTCTTTAAACGAGAAATTTTACATATCCTTGCAGTAAAGATCATGAAGTAATGTATAGAAACGCAATATTATTTTTTCGCGGTTTTTAAAGAAGTTAAGCCTTTCTAAAGTTCGATACAATTTCTTTTTGCTTAATTATATCAAAAATTAATATTTCGCTGAAATTTGAAAATAATTAGACTCTAGCGATGACTATCGATATTAAAGGACGTAAAAGTTTTTAAATTTTTATAAAATATTTTTGCGTTTATCGTGTTATGGGCATAAAATTAAAAGGACGTTAAAGGTCAGTAAAAACTGATTGTGCAGTAATTTCAACCAACTAATGCAACTTTAATTTTAAAAACGTGAACAAAATGCATTTTAAGAAATTGCACTTCATGCTAAAGGTTTTTTTTTTTAAATTGCCGGAAAAAGCGAGGTGATTTTTTAAGAGCCTTCGGATTTGATTAAAAAAAAAAAAACATAAAATTTAGAGAAATGTATGAAATTTTTATTTGAGTCGATAGAACGATCGATATAATTCAATGTTTAAAGATGATTTCATGTAAATATTGACCGCGGCTACGCCTCAAAAGGTTCATATGCGGGGCCAATTTTTTCATACTCTCTGCAACATATCGGCCGGTACCTCACGAATAAATTCTTTAATGTTGACTTCCAGTGTGTCAACCGTTGCGGGCTTGTCCCTATATCCACGAGCCTCAACATAACCCCACAAAAATAGTCTAAAGGAGTAAAATCGCACGATCTAGACGGCCAATTGACCGGCCCCAAGCTTGAAATAAACTGTTCACTGAACTCGCCTTTCAATTGGGCCTTTGTTTCGCGTGCTGTGTGGCATGTGGCACCGTCCAGTTGAAACCACCCAAATACTTCCTAAAAATTTTCCACGTAGTGGAGTAACAAAGGCCCAATTGTTGCGAACGACGCCGAATCGATAACGCACAGTCATCAGCAAAACTGGCGGAATCAGCTGCGATATTTTCCTCTCTCCGCACTTAACGTATGCTGGATAGTTTAATGTCCAATAATGTAAATTTTGTGCAAAATTTAGTCACAAGATTCCGAATAGCCGCCTGAGAAGGTTTCTTCACCGAGCATGAATTTTGATAATAAAATTCAATAATCTGCAAGCATTGTTTGTTCGTAAGTCGATTCATCGTTAAATTATAGACCAAACTGAACATGTTCAACAGTAACATGTTACGCGAAAACAGCTGAGCTGCCAAAAACAGTGTTGCCAAAAATAAAGTTGCTAAACAATCATCCTTTAGTACGAGCTTAAAAGCCCGATACATCGTTACTTCTAGTTTTAAATATATATCAGAATGTAGCAGAATGGAAAATGAATTACTTTTTTAGGAATTTGTTTCAATAAAAAAGTTTATCATTTTTAAAATTTCAAAATATATCTTATCAATGAATTAGCCCATACAACAGTGAACAAATATTTCAAATTTATATTCTTACTAAAAGCGTATAGGCATGCCGTCAGTGGGTATACTTTTGACAACTTTTAGCAGGAATTTTCAAAAATCCCGTGTAAGGGAATGGAAAAACAAACTCATCAAACTTTACAGTTTTATAGTTTTTTGTTTTTATATACATCGATATTATATTTGTGTTATTTTTAATTTATAGCAAGCTGCCAACCTCCGGTATTTCGATCTGGCAAAAGATCTCATCAGAACCCGAAGTTTTAGAAAAGCTAGATCATCCATTATAGACAGACCTTTAATAAAAAACCTATTAATAATCAATTTTGCTCCATCCTTGTCTTCTAATTTTATTTTTAATTTTTTCGCTTTTTTCCAAAATTTTTTTTACGTACTTCGCTAAATTTTTTTTCAGAATTTTGTACACAGAATTTGTTTTTTTATTGTTTTAAGCAAATTTTGAATTGGTCGATTCGTCGAAAATAATATGGCAATTTTGAAAGTCTTAAACAATTTTTAGCTAAGGGCTAAAACAAAAACCAACTTAATTCAGAACTCCAGAGTTTTTCGGCTAGAACAAAAGAACATTTTCGACCAACTCTAGATAGATATTAATTAACAGGGCAACCAGAACTAAGCTCTCAAAAATCGATTTTTTGCCGATACAAAATGCCATAGAAATAGAAAATATGCTTTTTAAAATTAAAACATTTGCTCTCGAAAACATATTTTTATTAAAACTTCGTATTTTAACGATTATTTTTTACAGTACATTTGGAGTAATTTTCAATTTATTTTTATTGCTAACAAGAAGAGGAGTTAGAAGATTTATTATATCTAAATCGGTGCAGTCTTAAAACAGGAAGCTCAAATTTGTAAAAATGGCATGGATTTTCAAAATCGGTTTTGCGAACAATAAATAGAATATTTGAAAATTTTTTTATTAACAAAAAAACATCGAAAAATGTAAAAAAAGAAAAAATATGCCCTTAAAACATGATTTATTTCTAAAAACTACAAAAATATGCTCTACAAAATGCTTTTTTATCAAAATATTCCGCTACTATCCAAATATGTTTTAACAAGTTGATCTGAAATGGATAAATATCTCATCCATTTTTCAACACGACGCACTAAAAAAACATTTCTGGTTACTCTGCTTCTTATACACAGAACAATATAAATGCAATCCGATGAAAATATCATATAATTATGCGATACATCACGACCCATTAAAAATTTGTTGAGCTTTTAAATTAGATCTTTTAGTTTGGTTTTGAACCGGCTCATCAGATGTAAATAATTTGTTATAGTGTGTGTAAAAAAAAACATATTTACAATGTTTGCGACCTTATTAATATCTAAATAAATAACAAAATAAGACAAAAAGTAGCAAAATCTGCGCTGTTTATAGCAACAAATATTAAAAAAAGTCAAAAAATGGAAAAACAACAAAAACGAAAAAATAATTTATTTAAAAAAAAAATCTAAAACTTTTGATAAAAAAAAAGCATTTTGCAGAAAATTTAAAAAAGAATATTCTAAAGCTCAAAAATTGAAAGATAAAGATAACGTCAAAATATGGCTAAATAAGCAAATAGGAGTAAAAATTGCAAAAAAAAAAAAGACAATGTGGTCTCCGGTTAAAAAAAAAATATATTATTTTAAGTTTGTTATAACTTTTATTAAAAATAAAAATTATGTTTTTTTCGACCTTTAATTGTGCAATGAAAATGAAAATTATTCAAGTTCGAGGCCATACTCTATATTTCTTTATTAGGATATTGTCCTAACAAATAATCTATAGAGATTTTTGTTTTCAAATTTATTATTTGACCCTTTCAGGAATGTGTTGATAGATCTATTTCGGTAATTTTCTAGGTTCCCATCATCAGAACACGTTTTGAAAGCGGTAACAATCCCATGCCAAACATCAAACATTCATATGAACTAGTTTACTCACTACATGAGAACTAATATACATAAGAGTTTGAAGTTAAAGATTATAACCATTGATCAAAAAATAAATTGAAAACTTGTTTGATGTGCAAGATCCACATCTGGTGGATATTCAATACACGTTTTTTGTTTTTATTTCCTTTTTATATTTTGTTTAGTTTGTAAACAAAACAGTATTGAATATCCACCAGAGGTGGATCTTGCACATCAAACAAGTTTTCAATTTATTTTTTGATCAATGGTTATAATCTTTAACTTCAAGCTCTTATGTATATTAGTTCTCATGTAGTGAGTAAGCTAGTTCATATGAATGTTTGATGTTTGGCATGGGGTTGTTACCGCTTTCAAAACGTGTTCTGATGATGGGAACCTAGAAAATTACCGAAATAGATCTATCAACACATTCCTGAAAGGGTCAAATAATAAATTTGAAAACAAAAAACTCTATAGATTATTTGTTAGGACAATATCCTAATGAAGAAATATAGAGTATGGCCTCGAACTTGAATAATTTTCATTTTCATATTATTTTAATCTAATATCCGAGGCTTATCTTGCCAGTTTTTCGGCAAGAAATAAAACTGATTATTTTCTGACGAAATTTGTCTCAGTAGCAGTTCGAATTTTAATTAGGAGTTAAAAAGTGAGGTCGAAATTTACCCAATTTGACGACTTTTTTTTTATATTTCACAGATAAGTTCCCAGCCAAATTTTTTAGAACTGGTTACCTAATAATCTATTCAAGAACATTTTCTTTTTTCACCGGTTGCATAGAACCAGTTGTAGAACATGTTATGGGGAGTCAAAATATAGGGATTCACTGTCTCCGAACCACTTTTATGACAGGTTCTAGAACGTTTTCTAAAGCAAAATGTTTTTGTTTGGACAATTTTAATGCTCAAAAATTGTAAGATAAAAATAAAGTCAAAATATGGCTAAATAAGCAAATAGCAGTAAAAATTGCAAAAAAAAAAGGCAATGTGGTCTTCTCCGGTTATAGCTAATATATTATTTTTAATATTTTTGTGGACTCTTTTGTGGATGCACAATTTTTCAGTCATTTTATCAGTTTTGTTTATGCAAAAAATTCAATATTTTCATTATTGATACCAATAGTTCTTGACAGCTACAATAGAGAAATGCAATTTTTTAGGTATGGTTGTTTTTTCTAATCTCGCATAGCTTTCAAGACAATTGAAAAATTCAAATTTTTGCAAATTCCAAACAGATTCGCTCAAAAAGAATTTTAAATTGTTCTGAGCCAACGCAAATACATCATCAACAAAAAATGTTTGAAATACATACTTTTGAGTTAATACTCATCCGGCGAGGCATGGTCCTGCATTCGAAACTAAACTTCACGTCATTAATATATAAATTAAATTTGAATTTTTGTAAAATTTCCTTAATATTTTTAAAAATGTATTTACTCATTCGTATAAACCCACTCTTTTTTCTACTCACACATGACCAAGAAACAACAAAGTCAAATACACAAATACAAAGAGCTACAACAAAAACAAAAAACTTTTAGAAATGACCTCTTAAGTCTTCACTTAGTGCGTGTTTTGGTCATGTAATCGTATTTCAATTGGAAGATAAAACCGTTCAACATTTTCCTACCTACCAATCCACTTGTATTTCCTTACACACACACACACAATAACAAAAACTACAAATAAAGCCACAAAAACTTTAAGACACCAAGGAAACACGATTTGTAGAAAATTGAAAATTCCTTAAACTTAAAACCAAGATAATGGGTTCCTAAGATTCTTGCACTAAAACACTAAATACTTGTATAGTTTGACACTACTCTGTAGAATGTAACTCTTATAGTTTTATACATCTAGAAGGATGTGTGAGTGTGGGTAAAGGATAAGCTAAATGTATATAGTTTTGGTCCATAAGAAAGTTTAAAGAAAGTCGTAAAATGCTTTCAAGCATACAAACTGCACAAATAACACCACAACACAGTAGAATAGAATGGACAGGACAAGCAGATAGAAAACAACAAATAACAAAATTTTGGTATATAAACAACAAAACATTTATATGAATACACTTAGCAGAATTTAATTAAAGATGATTACATTTTCCAAAAAAAAGGAATAGTTAATTAATAAAATATTTTCGAATTTCGGTTTTTTAAATACTGTTGATCTAGGCCGAAAATATTTTTGCTGTTATAATATTCATGGGGAGCCTATAAAAAGCGAAGTGCTCTTAGCTAAATTTAATTAGTGTATGTTATTTGTATATTAAGTAGTATGTATTAGTAAAATCATTAAAATTTACAATCACACAGTAAATGTAGCTGTCTTTTCCTCCGTTTGTATGTGTAGTAAATGTCCTGCAAATTTCGAAACAAGACATGTTGTATAAGAAAGGTATGTATGTTGTTGTTTATTTGTTTGCATGTGCACTCAGGGGTTATAAAAACTTAAACTACAAATACATATGTTTTCTTAGAGCATAACAAAATAATAAAAACACCAACTTTTGCACAGTGTAGCGCATGGGATTCTTAAACTTAGAATAATATGTAGGTAAAGACCATTGCAAATGTAGTTAAAACGAAGTGAAATTTTATTCGAAAAAAGGACGACGTACATTTCAGTAAATATAACTAACATTGTCATTTGTTTTTTTACTGTTTAAAAAATGAACCACAATGCACTAAAAATTAATCACATATGCATTTAAAAAAAAACAAACATTTATTTTTTTATTTTTCATATACATCGAGATTATGTTTATGATATTTGTTTCGCTTTCAACCTCTGTGTATTTACCAAAAATAAAGTAAATCAAACATATTAGCCAGGTTGATACTAGTATTTCGATCTGGCTAAAGATCTCATCAGAACCCGAGGTTTTAGAAAAGGTAGTGCCTTCAGAATAGGCAGAGCTTTAACAAAAAGTCTATTTATCATAAATTTTGTTCCATTCTTGTCTTCTTCGTTATTTTTATTTTTTTTTTATTTAAATAAAAAAAAAAACTTCTATGTAAAATTGTTTTATAAAATGAGTGTAAAATCATAATACAGTAATGCGATGTGGTTTGTTTTTTTTTAAATGAACTACATATGTAGTCAAAAATTAAATCTCTTCAAAAATGACTCTTTATGTGGTTGCAAACAGGTTTTTTTTGGTAAACTTAACTAAAAATCAATATTTCGTCAAAACTGTAAAGTTATTAGACTCTAATGATCGTGTCGATCTTAAAGGAGACAAAAGCTTTTAAGTTTGACAGTTTTCGCCTATTTAAACATAAGGACTATATACTGAGAGCATAAAATCAATGAATTTTTGCATTGTAAATATTAAGTGCCGCTGGAATTCGTCCATTGAAACTTTTCATGAAATTAATGCAGTTTTTAAAAAAAAATTCTATGAAAAAGTTCATTCTATTTAATATAGAAACTTTGAAACTTATCATTAAATTAATGTAGTTTTTGAAAAAACTTCTATGAAAAAGTTTATTATATTTAATAAAGAAACTTTGAAACTTTTTATTACATAAATGCAGGTTTTGAAAAAATTTCTATGAAAAAGTTTATTTTATTTAATACATAATGATTTTAATAAAACAATTTGAAGGAATTTTTTCGTATGTTTAATGAAAAATTTCATTATATCCGAAAAATTTTATTAATATTTTTTAATAATTATTTTAATGTACCCTTTTAATAATAGTGGACTTCAATGAAATTGTTTAAAAAATCATGTGAAGCGGTTCATTGGGTTAGTTCCTAAGCATTTCTCAACAAGTTCATGAAGAGTCCGTGTTTTCTGGAGTATTTTAAAACTGCGTACAAAAAATCTGAATTTCTTAAATTTTAAAGATGTTTTCATACAAAAATGTTGTAATTTGTTACCCCCCTTCTTAAACCTTAAACGTGCGATTGCGCACCAACAAAAAAAAAATTCGTGTCTAATATTTTTTATCCTCGTTCCTTGTTAGTTGATTTAAAATTAAAAAAAAAATCAATTCCAGTCAAAATCTGGAACTGATTTTTCAAAAATTGTCTTACAAAAATATTGTGTGTCAGAACTGCACGTTATAGGGCGTTCCTCTCTAGAATTAAATTTTTTTTTTTTCAATTTTTTAAGTACAAAAATGGGGAGGAAGTTTTTTTGTGTTTTGGTTTGGTTATTTTTGCAAAATTTACTGTTCAAATAATGAATTTTACATGAAAATATGACTTTTTAGTTGGTTTTGTTGGCATATCCCACGGATAGCCAAATGGACGTGATAGTACAAAATGTATTATCTTAAGGGTTTTCTCCTCCAGTCCATGCAATAGGCAGTGTGATAGGCAGTTTAGCAGCTTCGCTGAGTAAAGTTTTTACATTTTGCGATTTTATCAACAAAAAATTATTTTGTTGTAATTTCGATGTGTTTGTGTCTTCGAAAATAGCGCTGCAGCAACATTTGTAAGCTGCAGTAGAGGGCGCCACGCATCAAAGATCTTAAAAATAATATAATTCTTTAAATCCTGAGGAAATTTCCTTACAATGGAGTTCCCTGAATTGTATGTTTCCCCTCGTACTGGTTTTGGGCCTCGGCCCACTTAACCGAAAATAAAAAAAAAATTCTTTTGTATTTCTAGAGGTGACCACCTAATTTTTTTTTTTTGAGAACACCTTATAAGTTATGGATCTAAATTGGTTTTAGTGAATATTCCCTGCGGGAAATAAAGGGCCGATTGATCCAAAGTGGTAATTTTGTGATATATAATTGGCGAGCACGTCACGAAACTGGTGAAACCAAAATTGTGTTGCACCAAAAACTGTTAATTTGGGTGAAATATCCAATCGCGTGACTTTAGTTATGGTGACAAAACATTTACTGGTTGGTACCAGATATATCACGTAACTGGAGAAAAAGTGTACTGTAACTGGAGAAAAAGTGTACTGAAGCAACTAGGGTCGTTGCAGTTGAAGTTGCTACTGGCCATTAAACTGGTTGAAAACCGTTAGTAGTGGATAAAAACATCGCAATTAATACCGAAGAATGCAGTTTCTTGACTGCAGCAAAGTGAAGACAACACTGAATGAATTTTTTATGTACCGACTTTGTGACGGTAGAAATGAAGACTTAACACTCCACTTGTTTTAAATAACTGAATACAGAACTGTTTAGACAGTGACCAAGTTTGTCAGATATGGCGATTTCTCGCCAAACGTAGCGACCTTAGAACTATATTTTGAACATCCGGACTTCTTGACTAGTATATGTACTTTGTCAAATTTAAATTGTTATAACGAATTTAATGTTATCGTTTTTTGCTGTGCTTTTTTGGAGCTTTTTTGAACAGGTGGTATGACACGCTGATTTGGATAAGTGCAGTGACTGGTTCCGGATGGGCTATTTATCAACCCGTACATAATATGACACACTCTGAACAAAAAGTGGCAGGTTACTTGCTAATTACTTTTCGTATACCCGGCGACATATACCCCTTAGGACTGTGCAGTGATACATCGTAAAACTATTACATTCAAACTACCCCTATAACAGAACACATTGCGCTTAATATGTGACTAGTTTTCCTTAAAAAATTATTCTCCAGTTCTTCGATACGTCCACCTACAAAAGTCACGTGATAATTTTTTAACCACTGGTTCTGTTGCGTGTCACATAAATCCTAAAATGTTCATACTTTGAAACTACCTACTCTAACTTGTACCGTAGCATATTCATTTCAGTCGGTACGATGATAGGTTAACTTGGTCAAGATATTCGCCACGTCACACAGTGCTCCACAGGTAACAATTGTCACACACAGAGAAAAATTTAGCTATTTGCCAATTGAAATTCGGTTACTACGACACAAATTCGGTTACTACGAATTTCAGTCGGCTGGTATAATTGAACATTAATTTTCACAACAAACATCGGTTAATTCAACCAAATGTTAGCTGCCACACCTAGAAGATTCTGAAATCTAATGTAAATATCGTTGTGCTTACTGAATTTATAAGTTGTAACTATTAAAATACACTTTTAATTTCGGTTGACACTTTATTTCTCTGTGTGCACCTCCTATGACAAGCCCATGTTAAAAGTACCGGTCACTTTCATATAACAGAACCGAAACTTGGACTGGTTCATACACACAAAGTTCTAGTCACGTTATCATACCAATGACTGGTCCATTTCCCGCATGATTTTTACCCACTCTCCTGTATAAAAACAAAGGAATAAAAATCTTTCATCGTCTTTAAATAATATTTTTTTAATAATATTGGGTACCAAATAAAAATCGATTAATTAAAATCAACTTTAAACTTTTATTCTCAAATAAATATTCACGCAGAGTAACACTGTGCATCTTCTAAGAAAACTTCTTGGCACATTTTGTACATATAAGACCATTTGTATTGAAAACTATTTTAATGTACATAAATCCAACATGTAACCGTATTGTATGTTATGTGAAAGTGTTGGTTTCTCTATCCTTTTTAAGAATAACAAAAATTTATAAGATTTCGAATTTTAATGCAGGCATTATCAACCATTAGTCAAGGGGTCTTAATTTCATAAAGTAAAACAAAAAAAAAAAAAAAAAACAACACATCTTACAAAATCATTCATTTACTGTTTACTGTTGAAAAGTTTTTTGCAAAAAGAAGAAAATTTCCATCTTTACAATTATTTGGTGTTGTGACCATTAAAATTGTTTGTATGGTCGGTCTACAACACATGAATGGAGTGTATGTGTATGTATGTGAGATCTGCAGATTCATTTGAATGTGTTATTCAAGCATGACTGCATTTGGTCAAATTTGTAAGACTTTTCAAAAGATTTTAAAGAAATTAACATTTTTAAGATGTACTTGAAAGAGAAAAACCCCCAAAAACGGACACTTGTAAGGTTAAAACTTCTTAAGAATAAAATAACAACAACAGAAAATAATTATTTGCATATCAAAGTCAAAAACATACACACACAAGCAAATATTAGAGTGTCACTTAAAAAAGATTTGTCATTTCACCCCCAGTTTTATTGTAAATTGTTCCAAATTGAAGAAATCGATTTTTTTGTTTTGTTTCAAACGGCTTGTTAAAACAAATGAAACACCCAATCCATATAACATGCGTAAAGCATTCGTAGATTTAAATTTTAAAAATTTCACTTTTTTCTAATTTATACAACTGTTTTTTGTTTAACAAAATAGTTGTTTTTAACAATCTGAAATTGCTGACGTACTAAGAGGGAGATTTATCCATCACAAATTGTATAAAAGGGATGTTTAAAGTTTACCGTTTATTTCTGCTCTTGAAAAAATCTGTAGGTCTCCCACTTGAAAATTTTGCAAACAAAGAATTTGATTTTCTTCCTCGGTAAATGTTGCATCAAATTATGTATAATTTTATCATATTTAAATGGCCCGTTTTTCGGATCAAACTATATGAGGTCACATGAGATCAGCTTATGTATGCCAATTTTCGGATCATATGAGATGTTTAGTTATATTTGATACTATATCATGTATGATTATATCGGAACTTTTTTCATAGGGCAATTCAGTTTTAATTTCTTTTAAAATACTCAAAATTATGTGGATTTCTGACTTCGCCGGATATCATTAACCCTCTTTTAGCCTGGAATCAAAAATTACAAACAAATTTGATAAAAAATATACTCGTTTTTTTTTTAAATTACAACTATTATATCATAGAAATAGCAATTGAAATTTTCAAATTACGCATTTTAACAATCTTTAAAATTAATTAAAATTTTAATTTTATCAAATTTCTAAGTAATTTCTGATTCCAGGCTAAAGTAGGTTAATGATATGCGACGAAGTCAGAATTCTAAATCTGAATGAGTTGAGTATATTAAAGGAAACAAAAAATTTAATATTTTAAAATTTCGAATTTTGTGAACTTTTAATAAAGAGACACTCTTTTTCAAAAATGCTCGGTTGTCGGTGAAAATTTGGCACCGCTTAACGATTTCCAAAAAAATCGATTTCTTCCAATTGGAATCATTTGCAGTAATACAAAAATCTGTAAATCGTTCTTTTAAGGGACATTCTAGTAAATAAATTTCTTCTCTTTTTTTTTTAATTTATTAAGAAAACACACGTTGCTAAAGATTTTAAATGTTTATTAAAGCATCTCATTTTAAAAAATTAGTTAAAGAAACCAAATATATACAAAAAAAAACCTCTAGAAAATGTAAAAAAATACTAAATTACGCGTTTCCCACAGACTGCACCACATCAAAGTGACCACTTGTTAACTGACTGACTGATGAATGTCTATTTTTTCTCTTTCAGGTTTTAACTGCTGTTCATTTTTTTTTTTTTTTGTCTATTTGTTTTTTTTTTTTTTTATGTGTTCAAAATCATAGTCCCTTCATTAACATTTTTCACTTCTTAATAATATTACTACATGCTGCTACTGCCACTGCATTCCCCAGGGCTTTCATTTAAATATAAAAAAAAAAAAATATACACACAACAAATACCAGTAAATTATCGTCCTTCAGACCAAAAATATAGAGAAACCATAATCATTTTTTATAAGAAACCATTAAAATAGAATTTTGTGTATGTGTTGTGTATTCCTAATTAACATTAATGTTAACTTCACTGATTTTTCAAAATTTTGTGTAAAAAACGAAATTTGAAGATTTTAATGCGTAATAGGTTTACTGTATAACCACAAATGTTTTTTTTTAAGATACAGTCCACTTTAATTTTAAACAAATTAAATATCTTTAATAATCAAATAAACAAATTGGCATACCAAATCCAATGAGGATATTTTTTAATACAAGTCTGTTTACCACTTTTTGTAGACTTAGAATACTATGTAGGTGAAGATCACTGCAAATGCAGTCAAAAACAAATGAAATTTCAATGAAAGAAAGAACGAATTACATTTTAGTAAATTTAACTACACAGAAAAAATTATTGCCAATAAAATTTCAATTAAACTTTTGTTTGATTTCAAACTCACTTTCCATTAAAAGTTTAATCATATCTATTAAATGTTTAATTGAAAATGAATTTTGTGCACACAAAATTGCCTGTTTTTGTAGCCACTAATGACAACACATTAGAAACAAAAACCGCTTAATATGTTTTGAGTAAAATTATATTATTTTTTACTGTTTAAAGTTAAAATTGTGTTATATGTTTAAAAAGTGTAAAATTATGCCCTAACTATCTAACTATTATAAAAAAATAAAAGAATTTGAATTAATAAGTAGTAAAAAAAAAAAATCAATACTACGTTTTACGAAAAGCGTTATAACCTTTTTTTTTGCAGTGAGAGTGCTACACTTGTGCAGAGTTTGTCAAAAAAACAAGATCAAGTGTTTAGTTTGCTTGGTATTGAAGGTGAGAAGTCGTGACGCGAGTGAAAAAAAAAATTTTATAAAAAATATAAAAGGAAGCGTCATAAATTTAAAAAGACTTTTCCATACTTTTTTTTTAACAAATTATAGTGAACAATTTTGTATTTTATTTAAAATTGTTCGTGTTAAGAATTTGATTGTGAATTGTTAGTAAAACAATGAGTAAACAGTTTTTTAATGACGCTTCCTTTTTTTCCAGAACGTTTTGTTTCGCTTTTATTTTTAGAACTTTTATATTTAAAGAAAAAAAATCTAAAATTTTAAAGTATGTTATTGTCTATGAATTCAAACCCGTTATTTTTTTTTCTTTTGTTAAAGCAAAAAATATTTAATTAATATATTTTTTGCATTACATTAATTTATTTATTTTTAATAAAAAAAAAAAATTTACCATTCAAGCATTTTTATTTAAAATTTCAATTACTATTATTAGAAAGCTTTAATTCATTTAATAAAAGCTTTAATTTATTTATAGTATCAATAAAAATGAGTTTTAATGCATTTTATTAAATTTTTAATTGATTTTTTTTTTTTACGTTTCAATTAAAACTTTTTTTGTTTTTTATTTCGGATTTCAATTAAAATTTTAATTGATTTTTACATCGGGTTTCTATTAAAATTTTAATTGATTTTTTACATCCAATTTCAATTAATATTTTAATACGGTTTTGGTTAAAATTTCAATTAAAGTTTTAATAGCATCTATTAAAAATTTGTTTGAAATGGAAAACAACATTCAATTAAATTTTTAATATATATAATTAAAATGTTAATTGAAAATGAAATCAATTAAATAGTTACAAATTATTTTAATTGATACTACAATTTCTTTAATTGGACCGAATTCAATTAAACTTTTAATTGAATCAACAAATATTTTAATTGAAAGTCGTTTTTAGTTTTTTGTGTGTAACATTGCCATTTGTTTGTTAATGTTTAAAAAATAACCACAGTTATAGTAAACTACATATGCAGTAAATAATAAACAAACATTAAATTGTTTGCTTTTTTTGAGTGAAAAAAAAAACTACTGCATAAAATGAATGTAAAGTCATAATACAGTAATTTGATGTGATGTGATTTGTTTTTTTTTTTTTTTTTAAATGAACTTAAATTGTAGTCAAAGCTCAAATTTCTTCTACAAATGACTGTTTTGTCACTTAAAAATAAAGATTACTATATTACAACTCAAACAACTACACATATTTTCAGCAGAAGTTCGCTGAGTATATTAATTTATATTTAACGCTACATTCTCAATATAAGATATTAATAATGGATGGTAACCGATTCGATGCGGGTATATGTAAAGGTAACGCTATTTTCTCTAATTTCGGTAACGGTATTTTCGAGGTAACGATATTACAGTTATTCTGGTAACGGTTTTTTGCGGTAACGGTATCTTAGTAATTTCGGTAGCGTTATTTTAGGAATAACGGGTTTTCAGTTGTTTCGGTAACAGTATTTTAATGGTAACATTATTTTAGTTATTCAGGTAATGTTTAGCCACCTTATGCCCGAGTTTACTACTAAGGTGGGCCATTTTGGCTACTTGGTGGATTTAGCTGGGTGCTCTCAAAAATGATGATAAAGGGTCATACATATCATCGTCATACATATGTCAAAATTTAAACACCCTACGACGATGGAAAGAACTTGCGACGTGATTGAATATGTTGCCGAAATGCTTTAAAATTGTATGTATTTGTAATTTTTAGTTTTGAAAAACACTATATATATAATGCAAGAGTTGCAAAAGATACAACACCTCATAAGGTCAAAATATCCCAAATTTGCATAAAAAAGACTACAAGGACCTTCAAAGTTTCAAAAAAGCTAGTAACAGAAAGATGAATAACTTTTAATAGATCCAACCAATGTTAATGGTTTATACATCAAATGAAATGTATTCTAAATATGTATGAATATGATATGTAACATGCTATACTTATTTTTTTAATCCATGAACTTATAACATTTTTAGTAAATTTATGTAAATCTCGTATTTAATTTTTGCCATTTTTTTATTATAGAATAAATTAAATGTATATTAACTTACTTTTTATTTGGTACCGAGCACTTATTTCATTATTGAGCTATTGCAAAAGCCTTTCAGTATAACAAATTGTTTTGCTTCTGTAATGCAATAAAACAATTATTGCTAACAATAAAATTGTACATAACCACACTTTGGATCAATTGATACCTTCATACAACGACGGATTGCAAAAGTAGTGTGTCACGTGACCGGGTCTGATACCAGTTCCAATATTTTGTTTCATAATGTATTATACAATTGAACTAGTATTTAGGAAAGCCTATCTTTGGAAGTAATTCCATCGAATGGGCCTAAAATAACTAGTTCTAGAACAGATGTCAGCAAATCGATAGAAAATCAGTGTCTCTATGTACTTGGAAAGTTTTAAAATACCCTAAGAGAAAAAATGTTCGAGCTGGTACCAGGGTCGGTTACGTAGCTTTACGCATTACCATGCCGTGGTTTATAATAATTTTATTATAAATAAAATGTTTATATTGCATTGAAAAAGCAAAAAAAAAAATATTATACTTTTAGATTTTTACACAATCAATGATGAAATGAAAAAAGTGAAATGGTGTTGGATACCAAATTGAAAGTAAGTTAATATACTTTCGCTTTATACTATAAAAACTATGCATTATGAATACATTTGAAAAAATAAAACATATCCGTCTATCTCCAAACATTTATGTTATTTAAAAAACATTTTTTTCGAATACCACATTTGTATGGGAAGCTGTTGTTGGTTTGACCTCAAATTAATATTAACTAATGCTTTTTAAATTTTATCGAGGGGGTGTGCAGGCTTTTTCAAATTTTCGTAATCATTCAGCTTTAACGCAACATTTCCCAAAGACCTTTTATAAACCATAGTCTAAATATTTCAAATAAATGGTAACCCTGTCCACAGCATAGGCAATATGGGTATCAAAATTTTTGTTTTTTTTCAGTTTTGTTCAATATTGCTTACCAAAAAATCGGAATTTCTTAAGTTTTAAAGATGTGTTCATACAAAAAGATGGAAATTTTTTACACCCCTAAACGTGCGATTGCGCGCCTGAAAAGCTTAATGTCTGATATATTTTTGTACTCAGCAACATATCCAAGTTTTATTAAAATCGGCGGATTCACCACCAGTAAAAACTAAATTTTTTTTATATAAATAGAACATTTTTGGTCTTCAACGTTTAGTAACGTCATGATGCTTGCTAGGAAAAGACGTGATTGATTACTAAGAAGACAAGAATGGAACAAAATTGATGACTAATAGGTTTTTTGTTAAAGTTCTGCCTATTATGGAGGCTCTAGCTTTTCTAAAACTTCGGGTTCTGATGAGATCTTAATCCAGATCGAAATACTAGTATCAACCTGGCTAATACGTTTGATGTACTTTATTTTTGTAAATATACGGAGGTTGAAAAAAATATATTTTTATCATTAAAGTATCGCCCATATTGTGGTGGCACGTAAAAAGTTATAGCCCTACTACACAAATATAATTTATAAATTAAAACGGCACTGATACATTTCTTTATATTTTATATTACGTTCATAACGAAGCTCAAAATACGTTGTTTTTCAAGTTTCTGATTTACAATTTGTTTGTAAATTGTAAGTCAAAAACTTGAAAAAACTTGAGTGCCAATCAGCCTTCCGCCCTAAGCATGGTTGTGTAACCGCCCTTCTTAATGTTACTGAGGACATACGGAGGCATATTGATGATGGCTTTGTGGATTTTTTAATACTTTTTGATCACTAAAAAGCATTCGATACAGTGGACCACAATATATTATGTTTTAAACTAAAGAACATGTTCAACTTTTCAAATACCTCATCTAAATTAATAACATCATACCTTTTAAATCGGACCCAATCTGTATGCATGAATAATGATTCGTCTAATGCTTTATTTGTAACAAGAGGTGTTAAACAGGGATCAATATTGGGACCCGTTCTATTCACTCTGTACGCAAATGATCTTCCTTTACAGTTGAAGCACTGCAAAATACATATGTATGCTGATGATGTACAGATCTACTTAAATAGTACTGTGCAGTCAATTGATGAGTCAATAGTGAAACTTAATGGTGATTTAAATCGAATTCATCATTAGGCTTCGGGAAATGGGCTAAGCCTTAATCCTGGTAAGTCTAAATGCATGGTAATCCATAAAAGAACAATTAACCTTAATCGAGATTTTAATGTTTTTCTTAACAACCAGAAGATAGAAATAGTTATCTCGGTAAAAAATCTTGGCATTATAATTAATGAGACTCTTTCATGGAGCAATCATAAAAACAAAATTGTCGGCAGAATGTATGGCATGCTACTAACATTATGGTCAACACATTTCTTTAAACCACTGAAAACAAGAATTCTTATTGCGAAGGCTTACTTAATGCCATCTTTACTTTATGGCTGTGAAATATTTGCCAACTGCGACTCGACCAGCATGGAGAAACTTAACAAGGTATACAATAAAATGATTATATACGTTTATGGTCTGAAAAAGTATGACAGTATTTCTACGCCTGAAACAAAACTTTATGGTGTCACTTTTGAAAATTTTCTTAAAATTAGAAGCCTCATTTGTATTTATAAAATTATATATGAGAAAGGTCCCAACAACCTTTATGAACGAATATCATTCACAAAATCAAATTGGGGAAATAAGATAATTCTTTTGATATACCGAACTTTTGTTTCATCGTGGCATTTTTTCATCGGAACTATAAGACTTTGGAACTCATTACCTCATAATACTCAGCAAAATAGTAACGCATTCAAGTTTAAAAAAGAAATATTTAACTAATTAACTTTGTTTGTTATTGTTATTTTTCACATTTTCAATGCCTTTTTTTTTACAAATAATGTTTTTTTTTCATTTAATTTTTTGTATTTCATTTGAATAATAATCTAAAAATTAAAATTAATTAATTAATTTATAAGTATTTATATATAAACTGTTTAAATTAATTTATAATCAACATGTTAAATTTTAAATTAAGTTCCTATGCTGTAAGAATAAGATCTAATCTTGTTGCATAGGGAAGTCATAAATAAATCTAAATCTAATCTAAAAACTAATATGCATATTTTAAGGTACAATGTGATTGTAGGTTTTATAAAAAAAAAAAATCATTTAAGTTTTTTTTTATAAAATATAAACTGAAATAGAACATATTTTGATTAACACAATTCGTTACTAGAAATTTACCATTTCACTTTACTCGAACACTTGTTTGATTAAAATTCATAGATTAATCGAGTAACGGTTAACCGATTGAATACCCAAGTATTTGGTCAAGTTACTCAAAAATTTAAGTTAAAAATAAAAAATATTTCAAATTTGTATCACCTTATATATTGCTTATCAAATCCCTCCATTTATTCAAACGTGTTTGCCACCTCTACGTATACGTTATATTATATTTCACATATCACTCATACGTACCGTCATCTTGTGTTTGCAGATTAAGTATTATTAGAAGAACAACAATTCAGTGTTATTATATTTAATTTTAACCAATATTTTATTAATTTGTTTTTTTTTTTATTTTCTGTAGTAAAAAAAAATCTGGAGATAGAAAACTAATGATAAATCTATGCAGTTTGTATTAAATAAAATATTGCTTAAGGTTTAAGCTTAATTATAAGATTTTTAAACAAAGCAAAGACTTATTACATTTACTTAACTTGATTACTAAAGTAATATTTTAAAGATGGGGTTATTAAAGACAATATATTGACAACATGTAACATTATCTAATTTATATTTACCTTAAAAGTACAAAGACTCATGAGTAGAAGGCTACTAACATGAACACTAAAAACCATATGTGGTCGCAACCAATCAAGAAAACTTTTAAGTTTTATGCAACAACCTGGTTGAACATATAAATACTTCGTGTATAAAATACAAGAAGAAAACCCCACCATACATATATTGTAAACTGCATTACAGAGATTTTATGGGAATCTTCTTCATACATATAAAATAAGTACAAGCATTTTGCTTGAAAATTCAATTATAAATTTTGTTGTTATTCTATAGAGAACCATAATTAATTGTTCGTTAGACGTTAGACAATGTTGGTCTTAAAATAAACTTAATAAAAAGCATGTGTAGAAGAGAAACTATAAGACACAGTCTTACCTTTAATAACTAATTTGTCTTTTTATATGTGGTAGTTTATGAGTAAAATATTTCAATATTTATAAATTTTCTTAAAGCACATTTTTTAAAGCAATTTTAAATATAAACCACAGCAACGATTAAGCATTTTAAGCATACAATCTATATTTTTGATTTTTAATGGTCTTTATCATCCCTTTCTGAAATTGCTTTAATCTTTATCACAAAAAAATATATAAACACTAGTGTGTTCCTTTAAAAATGATTTGACGGTTTTCGTTCCTTACACCCCCAGTTTTATTGCAAATTGTTCCAAATGGAAGAAATCGATGTGTTTATTTAAAGACGTTAACCGTGAAACAAAAATTGCATATTAAAAAAAAAAAGGGTACATATTAAAAATTCCCAAAATTCGAAATTTTGAAAAATGCAATTTCATATTTGATTTTCTCATTTCATATAATACATTTTTATTGTGTGTGATTAAAGAAAATTATTTATTTATTACTTATGATTAGGGCAACCAAAAAAAGCTATGGCTGATTTTTTTTATTTGAAAATAGAGGCTAATTTACACTAAATACAAGTTCTGATCTTTATAGACAAATAAGACAATTTTTTTTGTCTTTGTATGTATAATAGGGTTGGGCGATTTGAACATCTTAATGGGCGCTACGCGTTTCTGATTCTTGGGATTGTACTGAGCAAAAAAGTCCACTAGACCATACGTCTACGGTGAAAATCGAGCTTCCAGACTTTGACTTTTTAGCCGTATTTTGTGAAAGTAACAATGTGTGGGATGGACATATCGCAGCAAGTAGGAGGAGCTTATCCAAGATTAGGGTATCAATCTCTTCTTTGGAAAATGCTCTAGCAGATTAATGCATCAATCATATTTGTGGGTGGGGTTTAAGGGGTTAATTTAAAATAGGGCTTTTTTGCCGTATTTTGTGAAAGTAACAATGTGTGGGATGGACATATCTCAGGAAGTAGGAGGAGCTTATCCAGATTATTGGTATCAATCTCTTCTTTGGAAGATTCTCTAGCAGATTAATGTATAAGAATTATTCATAAGGGGTTAATTTTTAATTTCAAAATAGTGCTTTTTTGTCGTAAAGTCAAAATCTGGAAGCTGGATTTTCACCGTAGACGTATGGTCTAGTGGACTTTTTTCTTCAGTACAATCCCAAGAATCAGAAACGCGAAGCGCCCATTAAGTTTTTTTTCCTTCCATACTAATCGCCCCACCCTAATTTATAAGCTTTATTTGCTAGAGATTTTTTAACTTATTTTTTGATATTAGCTTATTTTAGATTTACTTTTTTTTTTTGAAAGTTTAAGATTTATTGTTGATTTATCGAAAAATATATTCATAAACCAATATGAACCTTGAAGCTAAAGAAAAATAATTTCTTAATTGCGGCGCCTTTGTTTGACTGACTAAGTTTCAAAGAACAAATTTTATTAAAATTTTATTTTAGTAACGATTTTAATAAAAATTTATGAAATTTAAGGTTTATTTTTTAAATGTTACAACTTATTTTCATATCTAAACGGCTTAGGTTACTGTTTTTTCGAGCTTTTTTAAGATTTTAAAACATTGTTTTTAACAGGGACCGTAATCATTATGAGTTTTATAATAAAAATTACACAATAATGATTATATTATGAGTTTTAAGGATTTTCTTCATTGGTAATGATTATTTTTGAGTAATATTAATAAAAATCAGCCATAATCATTATTTTTGAGCAAAAAAATACAACTCAAAAATAATCATTATTTACGATTTTTATTTTTTTCGCTCAAAATAAAACTCACTTTCATAGAATTTTTAAGGTGCATTTCACAAAAATCCTCGAACTTTTGGAGTGTGTTCAACATATGATATGTTGAATTCCAACGAGGTGCAACATCAAGCAATGGTTGCGGTAATTTATTATTATTATTAATATTTATTATTATTATTAATTTTAATAATTTTAATATTGTGTTCACTTTGGAATATTCCTTATAACTGATAAATTTACATACCAGCTTTACTATTCTTAATTCCCAGTAAACATGCTTATTAGGGCTATAACCAAATTTTAAGCATAGTACCACGATGAAAGTGAGTTTTATTTTGAGCGAAAAAAATAAAAATCATAAATAATGATTATTTTTGAGGTTTATTTTTTTTTTTTTGCTCAAAAGTAATGATTATGGCTGATTTTTTTTATTATTACTCAAAAATAATCATTACCATTGAAGAAAACTTTAAAAATCAGAAATTTAAAAATCATGACGGATATACAAAGATAGTGGGCGTTGTGGTGTAATGGTTAGCGCGTTGGACTTTTACACAGAAGATCCCGGGTTCGATTCCCGGTGCCGGCAACATCAAAATAATATGTATGAGTTTTTTCTATCCCTCATACGTATCGCAATGTCCACCTTCGGTGTTCCCATAGCAATTAACCCCACCGAAGTAAAATAATGAATCAGGGCTATGAACCAAAAAGCTTCAATAAGTTCGCTAACTCTCCATCAGGTGGCGAGCAACAACTGTTCTAAGACTTATCATCTCGCGCAATTACAGTGTTGCCATGTCTGAAGCCCTTCATCTTTCCCCACCTTTCATCTCTATACCTTTCAGCAACACACTAAATATAGGAAGTATTTCCTGAGTGTTGCCTCTCTTTAAAAAAAAAAAAAAAAAAAAAAATAATAATAATAATGGTGCAATAATTTTTTTTTATGTCTGTTCTAAGTGATTGATTTTTGATTTAAAAAAACGAACAATAATCATTACTTAAGGTCCCTGGTTTTTTAAAGCAGCTTTTTGTTTGCCCTATTTATGATTGTATGTTTGAAATTCAATTAAAATAGTAATGTATTTAAAAAAAAAATATTTTTCTAAAAAAATTTTTGGGAATTATTGTAATTTTTGTGTGAAAGAGAAAACAAACAAAACTCAAAATTTAACTACCAATATTTAACTAATAACAAAAGTATTCTAAGAAAACTATGTAGGTAAAGACCATTGGAAATATAGTTAAAAACAAATGAAATTTCACTTAAAGAAATGACGACTTACATTTCAGTAAATTCTACTCACATTGTCGTTTGGTTATTAATGTTCAAAAAATGAGTAACAACTGTAGTTAAAATGAATCACATGTTAGTAAAAAATAAACTAACATTTATTTTTTATTTTTTTAAATAACAAAAAACTACATTAAAAATTAATGTAAGTTCATAAAACAGTCATTTGATGTGGTTTGTTTTTTTCAAATGAACTACAAGGTTAGTAAAAATTTAATTTATTCTACAAATGACTGACATTTACATTAAAAATTAAGAAACTGTACTACAACCCAAACAACTACATATTTTTGAAGCAGAAGTTCACTGAGTGTAGTTTGTTTTTTAAACTACGAATAAAAAAAGTTGAGAAATTTATTTCTATGCATTTGAAATGATTATTCACTTGAAAACGAACTTTATACAAACGTATAAGTTTATAAATAAACTTAAACCGGTAACAGAAAATATATTGTGAGTGTAGCAAAAGGCACCCTAATTCAGCGTTTTTAGCTAGAGTTGAAATTTAATAAAAAATAATTACGACGTTTTTCTATTGGTGCAAAAACTGTAAAAAATAATAATGATATTGCAAAATCAAATTTTCGTGACAAACTCTTATAAACATGTAAAATAAATTAAATTTTTCAAATTTTCATATTTAGGGAAATTTTAAAAAAATAAACTTTTTTCAAAAATGGTCCATTTTCGTGTGAGATTTTATTTGTTCGGTTTTAGATCATGACAAATTTTTCTCTAAATTAACAGAAAAATTATAATTTTTATATGATAATTTACTTTGACTATTAGAAAAAAAAAAAAAAAACACAGAAAAAGTTATTAGACACTAGCATGAATGGAATGCATTTTCTGACCCACTACGGTCTTCATCAACATTCTTCGTGCCATTTTAGTGTTAATCGTAAATATCATCTATTTAACTCACACGTTGAAGAAATTGCGTAACGTTAAATCCCACATTACTCTGTGTGTTGAGTTAGAATGAAATTTACCACGAACGATTTCTATTTATAGTGTGTTTGTTTTTTCTCTAGTCATTATCATAGTTGCCAGTTTAACTTTCAGTTAAAACTTTAAATGGCAGTTCTTTTCTCTAATGTCATCATATACTATCCTTCTACAGTCAAAATTAGGCACAGTTTAAACGTTTTTCTAAAACAATATCAAATTCTTTCATTTGGAACCATTTGCAAAAAAAAAAACTAGAGGTGTAACGAACGAACATTTGCAAATCGGTTTTTAAAGGACATCCTAATAAACACTTTATTAAAAGTCTCATAAAACGTTTTAATACAGTAAATTTTAAATACATGTTACTTAAAAGAATTAAACTAAACAATTTTTTCTCTTGAACTTCACTTTAGTTTCATTCTTTCCTTTTTTTTTTTTGCAAAATAATGATTTTTTTTAAGAATATAAAAAAACGCCCAACACCATCGTCGTCATCATCAAAACAAACAACAATAGACTATTATTGTTGTTAAATTTTTTTCTCTCTACTGGGGTACCTCGTATACATATCTAAAAAGGCGTGAAATTAATTTACATAATTTTACGCTCTTTGATCGTTTCAAATTGCCTTCATTGCCCTTGCAACTGAACAAAGATAAAACATACGTTTGCTTGGGGCTATAAAATGTCGTAGTGCAATGGTTAAGAGGCGGGTTGGATATTTTGGCTTAGATTTTGTATTATTTCCATTCTATTTTCTGCTTAATGGTGTCAAGTGAAAATTTACGCCTCCCTGTACACCAATGTGTTTTACATTAAATGTTTATGCTAAACACAAAACCGTTAAACTGTAAACTCAAGTTGCACTTAAGTAGCCTAAACGACACTTTACAATCACTTGGGGAACCTGATAGCGAAAAGAAGCAGTAAAGTATGAGATTGTGAGAGACAATAATATGCAATGGTAATCAAGTGACAATTTAAGTGTTAATTGTTTTAAACATATATTTCATTTGTTACTGAAAACTAAAGAAAAGTACACTCAATCAAAAAGATTTGTTAATCTTTATAACACAAAGTGAATGAGTTTTTTAAAAACATTAGAGCAGACCCATTTTTATCAACCAAGCATATCAGTTCTCTAAAAGAGCACACATAATCTTATTTATTTGTTCCACTTTTAACTAAAACATTTGCAATAATAACATCAGTTGATTTTCCCCATTAATTTATATAATCCAAATCTTAACACAATTTGTATAATTATATATAACACAGTGCAACACATAAAAATCAAACTCCTTCTAGCGTGCAGTTTTTCGAAGAACTTATCGAAACTAACAATACCTTATTTGGGTTTTGCTAGTTTAGCTGCTGTTCGCATTTTAGGGTATCTTGTATTTTTTGGCTAAAACTTATTTTTTTTTTTTTTATTTTATTACTTAATAATCATATAATTACAAATTATATACTATTACCCTAACCGAGCACTAGCTACTATGGCCTTAGGCGCGTTGTAGCGAAAACAGACCAGTGTCTCTGGTGGGAATCGAACCCACGACCCCCGCACTGATAAGCCAGCACGCTACCAACTAGCCTACCGGGCGCACTGGCTTAAACTTATTTTTTCCAAAGAACATGCAATTTTTCCCACGGCTATATCTCGGATACTAATTGAAATTTTGTTTTCTTTTTGTTTTTTTTTTGCAAGTTTAAATTGTTTTGAAATTTAAAAATGTTTTAATATTTTATTGAAAATACAAAACTGTTTTTTGGGACTTTCTATAATTTCATGTATTTAGTTAGAATATTGTTCTGCTTTAAGTCAAAAATTCTAATATGACATTATCATATTAGATTTTATTTGTTGCTTTTCAAAGAGTTGATCATATTCATGATAGACAATACAATTGTTTCATTGGCATCACCCAAATCTTCAGTTGTCTCCAATAGAAAAGCAACGACTTGAGATGTAACAATATTCTAATATTTAAATATTTAAATTAAAATTTTTTGTAAAAATTTAATTTAAATATTTAAATTTTTTGTAAAAATTTAAATTTTTTGGAAAAAAAAATATATTAAACTTGTATAAAAGACAGAGTATGGGTCTTGTTTACTACTTCCCCTGTACATTTTGTTATTAACAAATGTGCATATCAAAGGAAAAGAAACAAAAACGTGTATTGAATATTTACCAAAGGTAGACATACACACAAAAAACAAGTTTTTCAATTTATTTTTTGATCAATGGTAATAATCTTTTTTACTTCGAGCTCATATAATATATATTAGTTCTCATGTAGTGAGTAAACTAGTTTATATGAATGTTTGATGTTTGGCATAGGATTGTTACCGCTTTCAAAACGTGTTCTGATGATGGGAACCTAGAAAATTCCCGAAATAGATCTATCAACACATTCCTGAAAGGGTCAAAGAATAAATTTGAAAACAAAAACTCTATAGATTATTTGTTAGGACAATATCCTAATAAAGAAATATAGAGTATGGCCTCGAACTTGAATAATTTTTCATTTTCATTGCAAAATTAAAGGTCGAAAAACATAATTTTTATTTTTAATAAAAATTGTATTAAACTGAAAAAAAATATTTATTTAATTTAAATGTAACTGACACTAATAGAAAACATATGATTTCTATTGTTGATTTACTTGAATAAACGTCACTACATTGCTAGGTCTGTCAAAAAAACAGAGTAGTATTTGGAAGATGACAAAGCCAATTGTGATAATATTTTGTTGTTGTTTTTGTTTTTTCTTTGATATTTTAAATTTTGAATCTCGCTCGTAGACGAGAACAAGAAATTCTCATTGAGTTTGTGATTTAACATAACAAATATCTCTAGAAATTCTAATAACAAAGTCCCCTGAAGATTTCCTTGGGCAGGAATGAAATCCGGATAGGGACACGACTACAGCAGATTGTTTTTCACAATTTGTTAAATAAGTTTTGGGACTTTAGCACATTTAATTACTATAAACGCAATTAATGTTTATCCCGATGAAAATAAATTTAAAATATTTTTTTTTAGTTTCTATTTTTTTTTTATTTACATTTTGTTGAAAAATTTAAACTTTTTTTGAAAATTTCCATTTTTTTTTTTTTGAAAAATTTCAATTTTTATGAAAAATTTAAATTTTTTACATTTAAATTAATTTTAAAAAATGTGTACAAATGTGCGAGCAATTACTTACCTTGATTGTAGGTATCGCCAAAACATTTTATATAATTGATGATTCATGTTCTATGGTATTAAATTTAATATTAACAATATTTAAAAATTCAAAATTTGTATTAATCTTTAGTAAAATTGTATCGCTATTTACCAACCTTAAGATGAAAACTTTTGTTCATTGATTTTTAATTATTTACACTTTAAATATAAAGCCACATTTATTGGGCATTAAAGAGGTGAAAAATTACGACGTCTAGAATTTTGAAGTCCCTAATGCATAATGATGGTTGTTTAATCTTATCCAAGGGGTGTGAAAGTTTTTTCTTATTTTCGCAATCGTTCGGTTTTTTATACGTCCTTTCTTGAGGCTCCTTTTTGTCCTGTATATCAAATATGGGCAATATGGATACCAACATTTTTTTTTAAGTATTTTAATACTGCGAATAAATAAATAGAATCTTCATAAATTTCAGACATGTTTTCATACAAAATCAAATTAATTTTACACCCTGGTTTGGTGAGATTGGGCAGCCAAAGAAATATTTGACTCTTTTTTTAAATCTATATCATATACAAAGTCCATTTCTGTCTGTGTTGCATTGTTGCAACACTTACATAAACTTACTCTTAGTTTTTCTTTTGCGTTTTTAGTTTTACGCTGGAGTCAAAAAACTTCGCCAAACACAAGCGATTAAGTTTTAAATTAGAATTTTTTTATAATTTTTAATAAAAAAATATTATATTTTTATTTTTTTTTAGGCTCTATGCAATAAGTCCCAGGTGCAAAACGTCCCAAAAAAAATGAAATAAGTCCCAAAAATTTTTCATACAAATTTGGGAGTAATTTCAAATGAAATAATATCCAGTTCTTTTGCAGTTATTTCATTTTTTAGAAGTTATTTCATTTTTGTTATTACGTTTTATTTCATAATGCAGTAATTCCGAAATGAAATAAGTCCCAACAGAACTTAGCGTGTGACTTATTTCATTTTATATTCTTGTTTGGTGTTATTGCATTTGCTCTGTGAGTTATTTCATTTTTAGTGGGAGTTATTCATTTTCAAAAATTAATTATTTTTTAACATTATTAATATTTTTTGTTGGGCACTATGACGGTTTTTTGTTTGGCCAAAATATTATTATTATTGCCCAAAATCATATTTTTTTTTTTTTTTAATGTCATAAGACCTTAAATGTCAAGGCTGATTCATGAAATCAAACAAAAGAGTTTTAAGGAAACTTAAAAAATTACTTCAATTTTATATTTTTGCGTCGCACTCAGAAAAAACTTTATTTCTCGTAGCCGCCTGCCGCGTTCCACGGAGAAAAAAAACCCTAAGAGCGGCCGAAGGCCGCCACACAGAAAAACTTGTTTTTACAAATCCAACGTCGAATCCGTTGAAATCTTATTTTTAAGACAATAAGTAATATAATTTGATCAGTCATAGCTTTGTCATTTAAACAGCTAATTGATTGTTTTAAATAAAAGAGTAGAGCATTAAATAAAAGAGTAGAGCATTGGCATTCAGTTTATTTAACGATTAGACACTAATATATACACATGGCAGCATAAGTCTGCGTACAGTTAGTTATGCACTGATTTGATGCAAAAAAATGGCAATATATGGTAAAAACTTTAAACTTTTTTTTCCAGTTTTTAGTTAGTCTCACTCCTAATAGAGGTTTTAGAATTTAATACAAACCATAAAAATCGATTGCTCTTGTAATACCGATTTTTTTATTGGAACAAGTAATATATCTAGTAAAGCAAAAGTCTGCGTACAAAAAATAAAAAATGAAGTTATTCATGATATATTTGCAATTTAAATGTTATTTACGTTAATTTTTATTTGAGCGAATATGTATGACCGTTTTAAAAAAAGTTTTTGTAAAAAATAACCATGAATCGCAAGGGAAACGAGATTAATCCAGCAGAACGAGAAATAATCGTTAATTTGTGGAAAAAGGGAAATAGTTTTCGAAAAATTGGCGATACAGTTGTTAAAACACATTCCTCTATTCAAAGGGTTGTAAACGCGTATAAGGAAACCAATACATTTGTCTGAAAACCGCGATCTGGTCGTCCTTGCAAGCTATCCGAACGAGAAAAAAGGTCTGTGATTTATTCGGTGAAGCAAAACCCTAAAGTAGCTGCCTCGAAATTGGCCATGGATGTCGAAGTCAAATTCAAAAAATCAGTTTCTTGAGACACAATTCGAAGAATTCTCACAAAAAATGGTTATCATGGACGTGTTGCCAGGAAGAAGCCATATATTTCCCTTAAAAATAGAAAAAATAGCTTTTGCGAAGGAGTACATAAACGAGCCTCAATCGTTCTGGGAAAAGGTAATTTTTTCAGATGAAAGTAAGTTCTGTATTTTCGGAATCAAGGGAAGACAAATGGTTTGGAGAAAAGCTGGTACAGCTCTTAATAAAGAAAATTTGAGTGGTACTGTGAAACATGGGGGTGGAGGTGTAATGGTATGGGGGTGCATGGCGGCAAATGGAGTTGGACAGACGCAATTTATTGAGTCTACTATGGATAAGAGAGGTTATGTAGATATTTTAAAAGGTAATTTAAAGCAAAGTGCGATAAAATTGGGCCTCCAAGATGATTATCTATTCCAACAAGATAATGATCCTAGGAACACCGCAGATATTGTGAAGCTTTAGTTGATTTATAAAACACGCAAACAATTAAAAATAGTATTGTTTTAATAGACTAAAGTAAACTTAATAATAAAAAAATATTTTGTGTTATAAAATACATCGTTTAATCCATTTTTTGGTCGTTTTTGTTAGACAAAACTAGTGTACGCAGACTTTTGCTATCGAGTGTACGTAAAATTTTTAATAAAATGGACTTTAAAAAAACAATTATTGAAAAACAATAAATCTTGGTGTGGGTTGGTATTTTGAGACATAAAAAGTTATGACAGGTCAAATAATGTTACTTGATGTCTTAAAAATATAAGATTTTAACAAATCCGACATCTGATTTAAAACAAAAGTTCTTCTGGGTGGCGGCCTTTTGCCGCTCTGAGGGTTTTTTTCCTCCGTAGAACGCAGCAGGCGGCTACGCGAAATAAAGTTTTTTCTGCGTGATTATCATTTTTTTTTACACTTCATACATTTCTTATTTGGCAAAATTAATTTGGGGCCTTATTTCATTTGTGTTGCATGGACTATTTTTGGGAGATATTTCATTTTTATTCTTTGGAAATTGTTTCATGATGAAATAACCACCAAAACCTAGGATTTGTTTTATTTTTGTTTTGGAAATTATTTCATGTTTTAAGAATTTATTTCACTTTCCGAGACGGGACTTATTTCATTTTTTAGAATTTATTTCATTGGGAGCTTTTTCACAGGGACTTTTTGCACCTGGCACTTATTGCATAGAGCCTTTTTTATATATGTTTGGGGAATTTTCATGCACAATTCACCACCTCCCCCCTTGTATTGGCCCCTGTAACATATAACTCATACGTAAAACTAATAAACGCTTGCAAAAAATAATTTCTGAGTTTTAAACGATTGTTAGAAATTACCCTAATAGTCTTTACTATAATGAAAATGTAAATTATTCAAGTTCGAGACCATACTCTATATTTCTTTCTTAGGATATTGCCCTAACAAATAATCTATAGAGTTTTTTTGTTTTCAAATTAATTATTTGACCCTTTCAGGAATGTTTTGATAGATCAATTTCGGCAATTTTCTATGTTTCCATCATCAGAACACGTTTTGAAAAAGGCAACAATCCCAAACATCAAATATTCATATAAACTAGTTTACTCACTACATGAGAACTAATATATATATGAGCTTGAAGTTAAAGATTATCACCATTGATCAAAAAATAAATTGAAAACTTTTTTTGTTATGTACAAGGTCCACCTTTGGTGGATATTCAATACACGTTTTTTGTTTTTTTTTCTCCTTTTTATTTTTTTGTTTTGTTTATAAACAAAAACAGGGGAATATTCAATGCACGTTTTTTGTTTTTTTTTCTCCTTTTTATTTTTTGTTTTGTTTATAAACAAAAACAGGGGGAGTAAACTGGAATGTACTTTGTTTTTATACAAGTTTGATATAATTTTTATTAAAAATAAAAATTATGTTTGTTTCCGACCTTTAAATTGAGCAATCAAAAAGAAAATTATTCAAGTTCGAGTCCATACTCTATATTTCTTTATTAGGATATTGTGTTTTAGTCTTTACTTTAAATATATTGATTATATTTTTCCAGCCTGATTCCTTTTGTTATAAATTAAATTTTCAAATAAAATTTGTTATGTGTGGGTTTAATTAAGACTTAACAAGGTCTCTACACTTTTCACATTGTCGTTGTTGTTACTTATGTGTACGCAATGTACACACACATATACATTAACAAATATGACAAATACTCTAGTTTACTGTTCACACATACATTTAGACAAATTTAATTTTTATTTTATTAGAACCACAACTTACAAAATCCACTTTATTTTGAGTTGAAACCTTTTTTTTTTTGTTGTTGAAAAGCATCAACATGTTTTTTTTCCGAAACCAACAACTATTCAGTCAGTCACCATCCAGCCAGCCAGACACATTCATACGTTACGTATCCCAAACGAACACACGTTCACAGACACAACTAAGCCAGCTGTGGCCTTCTTGTAAAGCGGGACACTTGGCGTATTATGCCCGCATTAACACTGGACATAACATCCTATTCATAAAAAAAAGGATAAAGCTTCATCCTTTGTCAGTATTTTGTTGTTCTTGTTATGCCGGAGTACTTCATGTAGTGTGTGACTTATTTTAGCTTTGGGACATTTCCGCACTTACCAAGAAACTTGAATAGTACTAGCACCCCAGTCCTTTTTTTTAAATAATACACATTAACAAACAAATTTGAAAATAAAATAAAAAATTATCATACTCAAAAGATATTGTATTGAAATTAACAGAAAAGGGAAAATTTTATTTTAAAATCGAATATATATCGTCCATGCCATGAGAGAACGTTAAAAAATTTGAATTTTTTGTCCTGACGCTCTTTGATTTTTGCTACGAAATTAACCCCAAATTAAATAACCCCCAAACGGAAAAATGAATTAACTCTCAATGAAATAAAACCTTAAGAACATGAAATAATATAGAAAGGAAAATAATGAAATGAATCCCAAATTAAATGAAATAAACTAGAAATGAAATAAAGGCCAAATATTTTTTTTTAGTTCATTGGGAAAAAAAACACACAAAAAATTTAAATAACTTCCAAATGAAATTAACTGCAAAAATATGAAATTAAGCATAAACAATTACATTAAAAAAAAATATTTTATAAAAATTTTTACTCATTTCATGGGAAATCGCCACAAATCTAAACAAGGGTCTTTCGATTTTCATTATATTTATTGTGAACAGCAAGACTGTATGATCAATACAGACATTCTCAGTTTAATGTTTCTGAAATTGTAATAACTCGCTTTATGCATCACTTCCTTTATTTTTTATATTTATTTTTATATTTCGTCGAATTTTAATATCAAATTTGATACAAAATTTTAGGATGTACTTTCATTGAGGCTAATTTCGCAGCGCCATAATCTACACTCAAAAAAAGTCTGCAAAGTCAGAAATATTATTAATATCATCATCAAAAAAAAAATTAGTAGATTCAGCAAAAATTTTGCAGAATTTGTCAACTTTTTTGCTGGTATTAGCAATTTTTCTGTAAGGATACTCCCAGAAAAAATGTTTTGACTTTACAGACTTTTTTAGTGTAGAATATCTATTATTCATTGTAGCTTTCAGTTCCTTACAATTGTATAAACTCCAGGGACCGTAAATAATGATTATTGCTCGTTTTTTTAATCAAAAAATCAATCACTAAGAAGAGACATAAAAAAAAATGATTGCACCATTATTATTATTTTTTGACAATATTTGTATATCCGTCATGATTTTTAAAGTTTTCTTCAATGGTAATGATTATTTTTGAGTAATAATAAAAAAATCAGCAATAATCATTATTTTTGAGCAAAAAAAATAAAACTCAAAAATAATCATTATTTATGATTTTTATTTTTTTCGCTCAAAATAAAACTCACTTTCAATGTGTGGGATGGACATATCTCAGGAAGTAGGAGGAGCTTATCGAAGATTTTGGTATCAATCTCTTCTTTGGAAGATTCTCTAGCAGATTAATGCATCAATCATATTTATGGGTGAGGTTTAAGGGGTTAATTTTTAATTTCAAAATAGGGCTTTTTTTGCCGTATTTTGTGAAAGTAACAATGTGTGGAATGGACATATCTCAGGAAGGAGGAGGAGCTTGTCCAAGATTATGGTATCAATCTCTTCTTTGGAAGATTCTCTAGCAGATTAATGCATCAATCATATTTGTGGGTGGGGTTTAAGAGGTTAATTATTAATTTCAAAATAGGGCTTTTTTGCCGTAAAGTCAAAATCTGGAAGCTCGATTTTCACCGTAGACGTATGGTCTAGTGGACTTTTTTGCTCAGTACAATCTCAAGAATCAGAAACGCGAAGCGCCCATTAAGATTTTTTTCCTTCCATTCTAATCGCCCCACCCTAATATGTATATATATTTGCACCTACATGAAAGTGAGTTTTATTTTGAGCGAAAAAAATAAAAATCATAAATAATGATTATTTTTGAGTTTTATTTTTTTTGCTCAAAATTAATGATTATTGCGGATTTTTTTTATTATTACTCAAAAATAATCATTACCATTGAAGAAAATCCTTAAAACTCATAACATAATCATTATTGTGTAATTTTTATTATAAAGCTCATAATGATTACGGTCCCTGATAAACTCGACTCTCAATTCCTGTTTTTAGTTTTTTTTTAATCAAAAAATGGATAAAAGTAGTAAAGCTTGAATAGCCATGATTCCATAAGTCGATGGACTATTTCAAGGCTTTAAAATGCCTCTGAATGATTCAATTGTCTACTTCTTGATATGTGATTAAAAATTTCCACTTTTTTCTAAAATCGAATTTTTTGAATTCATTTAGCACTTTTTTTTCAAAAATTGTAAGAAACCTCCGGTTGTTCCGGGTTTGAAGCCGGGAAAGCTAAGCTAGTCCAGGATCCTTTCATTAAATTTATAACTGAAACACTATTTTCCACTTTCACTTAATTATACAATTATTGATTAGTGTTGTTCTTCAAGCTGTTTGACGTGTCCACTGGCTGGTAAGTATGAAACCCTAACCCTGCCCCTTTCTCTTGATTTTTATCTTGTCAGATGTAAATCCGACTGTCCGATGTGAATCTAACTGTGGTGGATGATAATTCGCCCCTAAACCTCTGTCGGATGAAAATCCAACCTCTTCGTCCTGGTTGAAAGACCGGGAGCCTCTTCGATGGACCTAGTCCGAATGCTCCTGGCTCCTTGCTTGATGAAAATAAGGTTATTGACGGATGTAATCCGGCACTACTCTGGTTAAATGAAAATCTAGCTTTACACTTACGATCACTTTCTTTCCGCATCATGTGTTATACGCTTGCGGCTGTCGAACCAGGTAAGCTCTTCCTTCAAAGCGAGCGTTGAAATACTCCCTCATGCTGTTTCGCTATCACATTTGCCCTTTGTTTGAAGGCATAACGGAACGGTCAAGTTTGTTTTCGAGCTATTTTGGTGGTTGTTAAGAAGCTTCTTGTGTTTACTGGTTGTTGTTGTCGGTTGTTTTGTGAGTTGCACCTGATGTTCGTTGGTTTTATTTTTCTCCTTGTGGTTATTCTCTTTGTAGTTTATCTGTAGGTGGTTGTTCTCTTTGCAGTTTATCTCTCTGTAGCAGTGTTTGTGGTTTGGGTTATTCTGTTTGTAGTTTCTTTCTCTGTGGTTGTTCTCTTTGTAATTTCTCCATCTATGGTTCTTCTTTTTTAGTTTCTCTCCCTCTGTGGCTGTTTTCTTAGTAATTACTATTCTTGCGGTATAATGATGACACTTCATTCTCAGTGTGATAGATGAAAATCCAGCCCCGATTGTGATGGATAGAAATCCGTCCCCAAATGTGGTGGATGTAAATCTGTCTCACTCATATTGCGCCCCCAAAAAATACCAGAACATGTTTACGTTTATCTTCGTATACCCAAATCGTGAGCAAAATTTTCATCAAAGATTTGAGGATTTGTGAGGACCCAAAATGAGAAAGTTTAAGAAATCTAGGTGGGTGCAAAACTGAAAAACTGCATCCAAAAATTTCTTCTACATTATGAATGAATTTTTGTTAAAATTTAGTTGTTTTTTAAAAACAAATTGTAAAGTAGAGCTATCATATGCTTTTTAAATCTTTGCAATAGTACCCCACTTTCAGCAAATTTTAGATTTTTTAAAAATTTAAAATTGGAAAACAACAGTGACTAATGAATATCCTAGAGAACAAGGGCATAAAACATAAAGTAATTTAAATGACCTCAGGTCAGATTCTGGTCGATTTATCAGGGAATAAACGATGTATATTTTAAGCAGACTACGTAAAGGACATCCTTTTCCTGCAAATGGGGAAAAAAATAAAACAAACATATGTGTGTGTTTTGTTTTGGAATTACAAACGGTCAACAGCAGCACTCTTACAAAAGTCCAGTGCTTCTTTTTTGTGCATAAATCTGATTAAATTTTTTTTAGAAATTTGCCTTTTAATGTGATTTTTGATCAAAAAGTATTTTCAAAACTTATTTTATGTATGTGTCCTAGAATACAAATATAAAAAGGTATTAGATCCCCTGCTCTAAAATAACGTATTGTTACTTGTGTAAATGTCCTTCATCTGAGGGGGAAGATGATAATTTATGGTATGCGTAATATTAAAATAATGTTACGCATTATTTTGTTTTTGGGTTTGTTCGTATGTAGACTAAGCTTCTGAAAATTATTTTTTCAGATATTTATGTTTTATTTTGTTAATTAAATGAAAAGAAATTCATATCTGTTGTATGGTAAAAGCCTTTAAATACTTGTAATATCTTTGATTTTTTTATTTTTTGGTTGGTCCTTTTTATGTTCTTTTGTTATTATTTTAACGATTTTAATGACAAAATAAAACAAATAATTTTCTTTCAATTAGTATGCGTAGTAAGTATGTACTTAAGCATATTTTACTTTGATTTTTTTTAATCAGAGTAAACATTTTTGGAATCAGTAGTAGCACAATATTACAAAAATGTATAAGAAAAACATCTGCAGCCATCCCTCGTTAACGCAGTTTATACAACGAGATATATTCAGTTTCACAAAATTGTTGGATATAATTAAACTATTTCTTACTTTGTGGTCCAATTTAAATGAAAGTGACGTAATAATGAACTTACGTTTGAACATTGAATCTTACAAACCCCCAGAGGCCCACAATATGCCCCCCAAATTAGGACACTTTTTCACAAAAAAAATATTGAGTACCAGTCATATTTTTTCTTATTAGGTTTTTATGAAATTAACATATTTGAAATCTGTAGGGCAAGTTTTTTGGGCATTTTCCACAAACTGCAGCATTTGTCATTTTTGCAATTATTTTCGAAAACTGCCATTTTTGCTCCACCTTGCCAAAAAATGCAATTTTTATATTGTTGATTGCTGCAAATTTTTTCTTTTCAAAAACATATACTCAATTAAAAAGCCGAATATGAATTAAACAACATAACAAGAATACCAATGAATTTAAAGAGAAACGTCAAAAACAGGCATAAAAACGAAAACCGTGCTTACTACCCCGCTTGCTTTCTACCCCGTTGGCGAACAAGTGATAATTGCATACCTCAGAATCTTTTTAAAAACTTACAATGCGGATTGCCTCAAACTGTGAGAAAAGTCATGAAAATAAGAAATGTATACAACAAAATCTTCATGTTGTATACAAATATTTAAGTGTTTGCAACGATTCCAATACATTTTACCAACAAAGCATTGCATTGAGCATATTAAGAAGCCATTTCAACATATCGCTCATTTACCTCAAGACTGTCATAAGTAAAAAAATGCGATTTTTCAGTTAATGATGCAGATTTATTAGATATATCATGTTTTATATTGTGTAAAAATTTCATATTAATAATATGTATACTTTACAAGATAGATAATAATATATTTTGTTTTTTCTTAAAAGTGGGTGCAAAGAGTATATACCTCATAGTAAAACTGTGCTACTCACGGGTCTCTCAATAATTAGCACATAACTCTCACTAAGAGAAAAATACTTTAAAACCCGATATTTATTAAAAACGTGACCAAATAAATAGAGAAAGGATCGAGCGAGGCAGATATGGATTGAAAACTTTAAACCCGTTTTCTGCAAAATCGTGTTTTTTGAGTTATGTCAGTCTTGCAGTAAATGAACATTATCATTTTAACACTCATTATACCTAAGATTCGACTTTTGTATATTTTTTTATTTAAAATTTGTTAAAATTATATTTTTTGCTTAAATAAGTTTAAATTGGAGTATCAAAAAAGTTTATTTTTTTTATTGTCAACAGCAGCACTCCGGTGACAACCAACGTTGAAAAATATAGTAGGTATCAGTTTTTATTGGCCTTATGAAAGTCATATGTAGTTTGAACACCCGAAATTCGCAAAAAGTAAAATGTGTTGGATTCGAAGTGAAAAGATATGAGCGCCAAATTTTCCCACAATGGCGGTAAATAGAAGCTTAAGTTCGCGAGAAAGCAGTTCTAACAAAACATAAATTAGCCGCTTGAAACGATATTTCAATTAATTTTCATAATTTCAACAAAATAGTTTGTAGTTTAAATTAACTAAAAATGCAATTTAACATAAATGATAAACCACTTGAAATAGGTCTACTTACTTCTCATTTTCATTTAAATCAAATCTTTCCTGTTATTTATTTTTAAATATCGTTTAAATAACTAACAAATCTATAAGAACAAAGTAATAGTAAGTTAAAAATAAATATTCAAATTTTAACTACACTTAGATTACTATGTTAAATAGGTAAAGACCACTGCAAATGTGATTAAAGACAAATGCAATTTCAAGGCGGAACATTTGCCCAAATCTTATAGACCAATAAGTCTTAGTTCTTTTCTCCTTAAGACCATGGAGAAAGTCTTGGACCACTATATCAGGGATGTGTACCTGGTGTGCAAACCCATTCATGGGTTCCAATTTGCGTATCAGCAGGGAAAATCCACTGTGACGGCTGTCCATCAAGTTGTCACTATGATCGAAAGGTCACTATGATTGAAGCAAATAGCCCTCGTCAGTTGGACTCTGGAGATTTTGACATCTAGGGTCATTGTCAGTGACAGGATACTGCCTGTGCTGGTATTTGTGATGCACTTTGTTGTTGTGATTTTCGACAGGAGCACGTGGTTGACTGGATCTTGGGTACGGGAGATAGGTGCACAGGTCTGGTTCACGGATGGCTCAAAACAGTCGAACATGGATACGGGGGCGGGTGTCGTCGGACCCGGTTTTCAGCGTACTCTGCCCATGGTCAAATATCCCTCCGTTTTTCAGGCGGAGGTCTTCGCTATCTGTATCTGTGTCGAAGAGTGTCTGCGGAGTAGGACACGTGGGGCCACGATCTACATTCTATCTGACAGCCAGGCGGCACTTGGTGCCTTAAGGGCTCAAGATGTGTCTTCTGGTCTGGTTAAGGAATGTATCGACTCTCTAAATCGTCTAGGACTTAGATTAGATTATATTAGATCAGAAGGCACTATGCACCGCGACCAATGTAGGTCTTTTGTGCTGCCTAAGGTTACCTACAGATTCAAGCTACCTATAAAGCCAATTATCCTATTAGGCAAAATCTTCGCGATGTCGGAAGGCGAAATAAAGCGATCACCTAGAAACCTAAGTCTCCTATCACAAAGCCTGGGACATTCGCAGAGAACATGCTCCGAGGTCTAGGACTTAACAACTCCTTGACGTTTTGAACTGTTTACCTGGTAGGATAGTTGGCTTCGTAGAGTCTGAACCTATAGGGTGTATTCGCTGGCAGACAAAATACCAACTCTGGTCGCGGTGCATAGTGCCACTCTAGTCTAATCTAAAAAATTTAAAGAAAGGACGACTTACATTTCAGTAAATTCAACTAACATTGTCATTTGTTTTTTAGTGTTCAAAAAATTAACCACAATTGTAGTAAAAATAGACCACATATGTTAGTAAAAAATAAACAAACATTTATTTTCTTTATTTTTTTAATAACAAAAAACCACTGTAAAAAATGAATTTAAATGATCCACAAGGTTAATAAAAAATTTAATTTTTTCTGCGAATGTCTGACATTTACATTAAAAATAAAGAAACCGTATTACAACACGACCAACTACATATTTTTAAAGCAGAAGTTCTCTGAGTGTACATATTAATAAAAATAAAATCAGCAAAAAAAAAAAAACTCCAGTTGGTAAGCAGTTGCTGCCTTTATATGCTTCCAAAATAGCGCCTCACCGACAAATAAAAGACAATATTGCGTTTTTGTGGTTAAATTCTTATAAAACTTTAAATAAATGAAAATATTAAACGATGTTAGTAAATTATTTTTCCTTCTTTTTTCTTGCAAGTTTAGCCAACAGCTTTAAATCTTAAAACTTTTTACACCATTTTAAAACCGATATAAAAAATAGTCTCTTTTGAATATAAAGCTCATATTTTTCAAACACAAAAAAAAAATTTAAAATTCAGTTTTACTAATTTTGGACCAAATACTTTTAAGCGCTTATATTTTTATTTACTGGAAAAATATAATTACGTGATTTAAAAACTTTGAAATTATTCAACATCTTTAATACAATAGTGAATAAAAAAATATTGAATAATTGTTATCCAAAGTTGACAAATAATTATTTGAAAAATCAATTTTTTACCTTTTTTGATGGAAATTTTTTCAAAAAATATTTACAAATATAGAAGAGAATAATCATTTCGCTCATTTACTTCAATAACATCATAACTCAAAAATTTTGATTTTGTAGAAAACGAGTTTAAAATTTTCAATTTACTCTCACCTTGAAGAAAAAAATAACGACAAAATTTCTCTCAAGAGGTGAGTATACAAGACATTTTTACACAATATGATACGTGATATAACGAATAATTCTGGGTCATTAACTCAAAAATCATGTTTTTTGAGTTGTGACGTTCTTGAAGTAAATGAGCGATTTATATTTTAGATTGTTAAGTTGATGAAAAAATATGAAATTTTTTTCTCTGCTACAAATCAGTTAATCGATTGTATATAATTTTTGAAAATGTGACAAATCCAACTACGAACTTTTGAAAACACACAAAGTCTTTATTCCGTTTTCACGCAAAACATAAATAATGGATACTTTTTATAAAAATTCTACTAAACTTATAAAAAGTTTGCCTTATGGCAATTTTAAAAAATGATCAAAAAACCACGACCTTGTCCAAAAAAATTTTTAAAATCGGTTAACTTGAAAAAAAAAAAATTTCATATATTTTTGGTTAAAAATTTGTTCACAAAATTATAAAAAATTTAAATTTTTAAAATAATTTCATCCGTCTATGATTTATATGCTGCTAAAGTTTCAACTTTGGTTGGCAATATTTCCGCCGGAGTGAGCATTAAGGCAAAAAAAGTACAAAAATTTGTAATTGAAGCATTGCATATATCTGGAAAGTTTGGTTGAAAAATACAGACCGGATCTAGGACGCGCAAGTAATGAGTAAAAAAAGCAAACTTTTTCTGACAAAAAAAAAAAAATAATAATATTTAACGAAATGATCGCGAAAAAACTACCCAGTGAGAAAAATACGAACGGCAAAGCATTGTCCCAGTGCTTTCAACGGTGGTATGAGCGTTGGCAGAGCGTTGGATGTCTGAAGATTTAAGTGCTTTGCCAACCCCAAAATGGTAACACCGGGCAGGGCTTGGCTGTTCCTTTTTAAAAAGTTGGCAAAGCACTGGCAAATAGTGAGGTCGTGGGTTCGATTCCCACCAGAGGCACTGGTCTGTTTTCGCTACAATGGGCCGAAGGCCATAGTAGCTAGTGTTAGGTTAGGGTAATAGTATATAATTTGTAATTATATGATTATTAATTAATAAAATAAAAAAAAATAAAATAAAAAAAAAGACTTGTATTGTTTCTTATTTAATGATTTTGGTAATTTAAACAGAAATAACAATAGGTTTCAGCTAAGTTAATTACAAAATAACTGAATATTTTTTTTATCAAATGATTTGTGTGATAAGTTAGCACCAAGTACGACTTTTTACTACAATTTTACTAAAGAAAGAAATTTGAAAATAAATGTCTTAAATAAAATTTTAGTACAAAAACTATACTTTGTGCTGACTATAATAGGAGACCTAAATTTTCTTAACTTCAAATAAATTGCAATTTAGTTTTGAATTTTTCCAATCTTGTAATTTTAAATTTTAAAAAGGTATAGATTAGAAAAGTTTTTAAATACGCTAAATTAGCAATTTTTCTACAAGGATCCTTTGAGCAAACATGGTGCTGACTTTACTGACTTTTTTTAGTGTATGAATTTGATTTGAATACCATATGCTTATGGTTAGTTGAATTTAAATTCATTTAAGATTTGAAAAAAAGAAAAAATAATTAAGTTTTAAAGTACGTAAAATAAATTTAAAAAATACTATTCATTTGTTATTTTTATTAAACCCTGCTAACTTATTTAAAAACAAGTACATGCATAAATTTCGTTTTTATTTTTACGGTTGTAAATTTTGTAAATCAAGTACTGGCACAGCACTTTGCACAAACGTTGGTGGAGCGTTCTAAGCTAGGGCTGTGCTTTTATTATTTTTACTGATGTAAATTTTTTAATTAAGTACTGGCAAAGCACTTTTTACTAACATTGGCAGAGCGTTGTACATCAGTGCTTTGTCAGGACTTTATTTGTTGCACCATTGGCAAACAGTGTTCTGCCAGTGCTTGATTTTTCAGACCATTGACAATTTCTGGCTGGGTATGAGTATTTTCATACTCTATGGACTACAACAAAACAGAATTGCTACCTGAGAACCCCTGCATAATTTTTTCTTTAACTTTTAAATCTCTGTTTAATTATAATATTAGTATTTCCATATGACAATTTTTTTTTTAAAAAAGAGAAGCATTACTCAGGAAATTCTTCCTATTAATTAATATGTTGCTTTCTTTGGAAAGGTGATAGTGGTGAGATGAAAGGTGGTGAAAGATGAAGGGCTTCAAACATGGCAACACTGTAATTGCGCGAGATGATAAGTCTTAGAACAGTTGTTGCTCGCCACCTGATGTAGAGTTGGCGAATTTATTGAAGCTTTTTGTTTCATAGCCCTGATTCATTATATTATTTCGGTGGGTTTAAGTGCTATGGGAACACCGAAGGTGGGTGTAGCGATACATATAAGTGATAGAAAACTCATACATATTATTTTTCTAAATTGATGTTGTCGTCACCGGGAATCGAACCCGGGACCATCCGTGTAACAGTCCAACGCGCTAACCATTACACCACAACGCCCACAAATTAAATTTTTAAAATATCTTCAGCCCTCAGGAATTCATATTGTCAAATTTTCAGCATTGGTGGCTAATATATGAGCTAAAAATAAATTCTTAATAAAGCACTTGTTTTAAATAATTCCGAACGTTTGGTTGAAATAAGTTCTGTGGACCTAGGACTTGTCCTTAATAAGTTAAGAAAATTAGGTTTGTACTACGCAAAATGTATATTTCCAATGTTTTTCTATCGCTGTTTTTGTATTGGTGTTCCATTTTAGTGCAACCAAAAAGTTTGGCATTTGTGGCTTATATACAGAATATTCCCAGCAAAAACACACCTTACCAAATAATGAGTCTAGTAATCTAAACTCATAGGTTTGGACATATTACCCTTTATATTATAATTCTAACTCTGTTATATGAAATGTCCCATAAGTATTGAGTTATGCATTACTGGCAGCCTTACATAAATACGAATTATAATGGGTTACCTTTCTGCATACGAGGGTATGAATAATAAGTCCTTACCACAAGGAAAAAAATTATAATAGGTCTAAACAAAAACTTAAAAAAATACGAATTTAAAAAAAATATTATTAATTTTCTTTTAAAACATGGTCGAGCCGGTAATCGATCCGGTGTCGTCAGATAAACAGGCAACTGCTCTATACCCTAAACCACCGAGGCATATAACATTTGATAGTTTAAAATATCAATGAAGTTTTCTTCCATTTAAATTCGTTCAAGATATACCAAAACTAACAGCTGCCCGTTAGCTTTCAAAAATACAAATAATAATGAATCTAAAAATAGAATACAGAAAAATGTTGTATCATTAACCAATCAATAACCTATTATTCTTCACTAATTACTTTCTGTATGAAAGTAATCCATTATAAGTTTCTTATTGGTAACCTATTATATTATTATTTAAAGTAACGCATACGGTAATAAGTACGCATTACAAAGTAATATATAAAATAATAAGAAGTCATTACCATGTTTTTGCTGGGTCTTACATACGATTCCCATTGTTTTCATAACCAATTGTTTGTATGGTTCTTTATGCCATTTTTTTTCCGACTGTCTGCTGACAAAGTCACATGACTACCGCCGAATAGTCATATAGTGAATGTTTGAATGTTGTTACACTTCTTTGTGATATTTTTATTCGATTTTTTTTTTTTTTTTCTGTGGAAAATTATGTTATTTTGATGATGACGGCGATGACAATAGGTAACTAACTGTATGATGACACACGTCGCACATCATACAAAACAACACATGGTTGTTTTCAAGCTTAGTTATGATTGTTGAGTGTTTCATTTTTTTGGAAGTCCTTTTTTTCGGTTGATAATGATGATGATTTTGCAAGGTAAATACATAAAATATAAAACGATAATGATAAGGTGTCTGCATATGAAATTGTTTGTTAGAACGTATATTAGAGTGTCCCTTAAAAATAGATTTGTCATTACAACCACCAGTTTTATTGCAAATGTTTCCAAATTAAGGAAATCTATTTTTTTTTTTTTTTTTGGAAAACGTTAACCAGTGCCGAATTTTGGCGAAAAGTGGGTAATTTTTGAAAAAATTCAATTTAATCCTTTAGAATCCTTTAGTCTGAAGCCCTTCATCTTTCCCCACCTTTCATCTCTATACTATCCCTTTCCAAAGAAGCAACACACTAAATATAGGAAGTATTTCTTGAGTGTTGCCTCTCTTTTTTTTAAAAAAAAAAAAAAAAAAAAACATACTCAAAATTATTCAGATATGGAATTCTGTTTTCATCGAATACCATTAACCCCAAAAAAAATCACCTTACTTTAACTAGAATATAACTGAAGGGATTATAGTAAAAACTTGATAAGCCACATTTTACTTTTACTTTGTTTTCTCCTTTTAAAGGTGGAAATAAAGCAATAAATATGACTTTTGCAGGACGTTTATACACTAGGTACGTGAAAGAAGTGATTAAGCAATACTTATATCGAATATAAATTAATGGATGTCTAGAAAACAGCGGCAATCCATAAAATAATAAATGTGGTTTATTATGTTTTTACAATAAGTCCTTCAAATATCTTTACTTTTATTTAAAAAGACCCATGAATAATACTATTAATCATGACTACAAATTTAAAAAAATAAATATAATTATTTTATGCAATAAAGGACCCATTTTTATATTGGGTTAACCTTTACCAAAAAAAATTAATCCATTTGTAATAAAACTTATAATATTATTTTAAAGGACATCCTAACATATACACTTTTTATTAAGGAGTCTTTTTGGTTATTTTCTTGTTTTTTCTGTGGCAACATGTTGTTTTTAGAATATGTTATCATCATTAAGCTTATTATCAAAATTGCATTTTACTTTTTTTTGTTTTTTGCCTTAAGTATGTCTTAACATTTTGCGGGAATTTTATTATATACGAGAGTATACAATTTTCTTTTAGTTTTTCCGTGCTGAGCATTTGAGATCATTAATTTTAATTTTAACACAATTCCCCTTGTAATGATGTGAAAATCTCTTAAGTACTACTGTCAACGAACTGACTGACTCTACTCGTCTTCATTTCCTTTGTCATCACTTGCAAACATGTCTGTGTATGTTGAATGTTGACACATACGATATTATTTTAGTATGGGTCAGATTAGTATCATTATACGGACATATGAAATTCATCAGGCATTAAGTTTGACATCTGCCTGTGTATGTGTCTTTTTACCAAATTTTTTTATTTTCATATTTGTTGATATTTCAACGGTGAAAACGTGACTAAAATATGTTTATGTATCATCACAATATTGCCACGCGCTTTGCAAAATGATACATATGTACGTACATGCTGTTGTCCATTATTTGACCGTTAGTATTTGCAGCTTTTTATGATTTTTGAATTTTAATTTAATTTTGGTCAAAATGACCGGATGAGTATGGTTGAGTTGTGATGGATAGATTATATATGTATACACTTAGAATACTATGTAGGTAAAGACCACTGCAAATGTAGTTAAAAACAAATGAAATTTCACTTAAAGAAAGGACGACTTACATTTCAGTAAATTCAACTAATAATGTTATTTGTTTTTATTGATCCAAAAATTACAAACAATTATAAAAAATAAACAAACAATTATTTTTATATTTTTAAATAACAAAAACTACTTACTGAATTTCCCACAGTTTGGCAGCTATGGGTCAAGAGCGATTTTAGCAATTTTGAGGAACTAGAAGCAGTTTTCGAGTTAGTCTGTTTTACACTTTTTTCACCTAGTCTATAGCTACAGGAAAACAAAATTCCAATTGACTTACGAGATATAGCCATGAAAAAAATTAAGTTCTAGGCAAAATAACATGAAGCCATAAAATCCGAACAGCAGCTAAAATGGTAAACCCAAAATGGGGTTTTGTTAGTTTCGATAAGTACTTCGAAAAACCGCACACGAGAAGGAGTTTGCATTTTATGTGTTGCACTGTGTATAAACCTAACTAAAATTATAATTCTAGAATGGATGCAATTAGAATACTATGTAGGTAAAGAGCACTGCAAATTTGGTTAAAAACAAATGCAATTTCATTTAAAGAAAGGACGACTTAAATTTCAGTAAATTTAACTGACATTATCATTTGTTTTTTATTGTTTAAAAAATGAACCACAATTGCAGCAAATTAGTAAAAAATAAACAAACAATTACTTTTTTTATATATTTTAATAACAAAAAACGATTTTAAAAAATGAATGTCAATCATAAAACAGTCATTTGATGTGGTTTGTTTTTTAAATGAACACAAGGTTAGTAAACAATGTAATTTGTTCTACAATGACTGTCATTTACATTATAAATAAAGAATCTGTATTTCAACCCCTAACAGCCACATATTATTAAAGCAGAAGTTCCCTAAGTGTAGAAAAAAAAATTATTTTGAAAGAATATTAAATGTTCTACAAGAATCTGAGGACAGCAAAAACTGTTCTTTCAAGGAATGATTTTAATCGATGAATTTAACATTGATATTGATAGGATAGAATTATTCGCTTAATGCTGCAAAACAACTTCTAAGTAATATTTTATGCAAAAATAACTTCCAAGAAGTTGTTTAGGTAGACAAACTTTCGAAATAATCATATTTGGAATGATTCCCTCCTATGACAAGCCAATGTTAAATTCATCGATGAAAATGCCAAATTAGAAGAGAAAAAATTACTTGTATGTAACATAAAACTCAATGTTGACCATTTACTATGTTTACTTAACCCATTAAGGACCAAAAGCAAATAAGTTTTGGGACTTTAGCACATTTAATTACTATAAATGCAATTAATGTTTATCCCGATGAAAATAAATTTAAATAACAAATATGCAGGTGCTTGTGCAAATTTAAATGTAACTGACACTAATAGAAAACATATGATTTTCTATTGTTGATTTACTTGAATAAACGTCACTACATTGCTAGGTCTGTCAAAAAACAGAGTAGTATTTGGAAGATGACAAAGCCAATTGTGACAATTTTTTGTTGTTGTTTTTGTTTTTTCTTTGATATTTTATATTTTGAATCTCGCTCCTAGACGAGGACAAGAAATTCTCATTGAGTTTGTGATTTAACATAACAAATATCTCTAGAAATTCTAATAACAAAGTCCCCTGAAGATTTCCTTAGGCAGGAATGAAATCCGGATAGGGACACGCCTACATCAGATTGCTTTTCACAATTTGTTAAATAAGTTTTGGGACTTTAGCACATTTAATTACTATAAATGCAATTAATGTTTATCCCGATGAAAATAAATTTAAATAACAAATATGCAGGTGCTTGTGCAAATTTAAATGTAACTGACACTAATAGAAAACATATGATTTTCTATTGTTGATTTACTTGAATAAACGTCACTACATTGCTAGGTCTGTCAAAAAACAGAGTAGTATTTGGAAGATGACAAAGCCAATTGTGACAATTTTTTGTTGTTGTTTTTGTTTTTTCTTTGATATTTTATATTTTGAATCTCGCTCCTAGACGAGGACAAGAAATTCTCATTGAGTTTGTGATTTAACATAACAAATATCTCTAGAAATTCTAATAACAAAGTCCCCTGAAGATTTCCTTAGGCAGGAATGAAATCCGGATAGGGACACGCCTACATCAGATTGCTTTTCACAATTTGTTAAATAAGTTTTGGGACTTTAGCACATTTAATTACTATAAATGCAATTAATGTTTATCCCGATGAAAATAAATTTAAATAACAAATATGCAGGTGCTTGTGCAAATTTAAATGTAACTGACACTAATAGAAAACATATGATTTTCTATTGTTGATTTACTTGAATAAACGTCACTACATTGCTAGGTCTGTCAAAAAACAGAGTAGTATTTGGAAGATGACAAAGCCAATTGTGACAATTTTTTGTTGTTGTTTTTGTTTTTTCTTTGATATTTTATATTTTGAATCTCGCTCCTAGACGAGGACAAGAAATTCTCATTGAGTTTGTGATTTAACATAACAAATATCTCTAGAAATTCTAATAACAAAGTCCCCTGAAGATTTCCTTAGGCAGGAATGAAATCCGGATAGGGACACGCCTACATCAGATTGCTTTTCACAATTTGTTAAATAAGTTTTGGGACTTTAGCACATTTAATTACTATAAATGCAAATATGTTTCAACTTAAACTTATTTAAAAAGAAATAAATTTTGTATGACAATTCCTTATTGTCGATTTTCACCATTACTCAAAAAATTTCTTAGAGTAAGAATTACTAAAACTAGTCGATATTAAAAACAGTTAAACGGCTTACCATATGTACGATATGTATTAACTATTATTAGGCCAGAGATCGCGAAAATGGTGAAAATGACGAAAGTGATTGGTTGGAAAATGTTTGCCCTCAAAGGTTTATTATAAATTTAAAAATTGCAATTTTGTTAAAATATTTGTAAGAAATGTTTTGAGCAATATCGCCAAAATGTATAATAAAGCCATATTTTGGAACTCCTTAAATCACAGGACTTTTTACATCAGCATACCATCAATGTTTTTGTATATTAGGGTGGATCCAACTAGGTCTTTGGAGACAATTCGCGCAATGAATATTTTGGAAAAAATATTTAAATATATCATTTAGAGGGACACTAAGGGAAATCTTACTAGTAACACTAGCTATGTCTAAAATAGAATTTTTGTTTAAGTATTTTCAATGCTTCAATTTAAGTATAATGCACATTGTTTTAAACAGAAATTAAAGTTTGTGGCATTTCTTAAAGAGCAGAAATTCAAAAATATTGTTAATTTTTCGCCATTTATTTGGCTATGGCTATTTAATTTCAACAAATATTGAGAAAAGTCCAATGTTTTGATGTAGGTAAAATTTTTTTAATTATGTTCAAATTCAAAAAACAAAACTCATTGTGTTTTCATATTCAGGTCACTTGTTCATTAAGCGTTCATATTCGCTAAAACTATAAAAAAGACCTAGAAACCTACATAAAACGTGAAACAATGATTTAAATATAAAGTTTTCTGTATTAAATATGAACCGTAAATATGGGCAGAGGTATTGTTACTTAAAGACATTTTTCTCGAAATCTGTACCATTGATGAAAAAAATTAAGTACATCATTGAAATCAGCATGTCCGAAATATATATAATTGATGGACAGATCATTATTAATTTTTAAAAAGTTACATTTTGTCGTCCTGTGTAATCGATGTCAGTCAGGAACTGCCAGTGGTACAAAAACACAGTTATCATTTACATACACTTAGGATATTATGTAGTTAAAGACAACAGCAATTGTAGTCAAAACCAAATGAAATTTTACTTAAAGAAAGGACGACTAACATTTAATTAAATTCAACCAACATTATTCATTTGTTTTTGATGTTCAAAAAATTACTAACAATTGTTGTAAAAATTAACCACATATGTCAGTTAAAAATAAACACACATTTACTTTTTTTAAATAACAAAAAACAACTGTATAAAATGAATGTAAAACCATTAAACAGTTATTTGATGTGGTTTGTTGTTTGAAATGAACTACAAGTTTAGTAAAAAATTAAATTTGTTCTACAATGACTTACATTTACATTAATAAAGAAACTGTATTTGGGGGCGTTGCAGTGGTGCCTGCTCACTGGTTGGTTAGTGAGTGTGAGCCGCAGGGTCCTTGAATGCGAATACAGCAAATCTATCGATAATGCCTTAGCTTAATTCAAGGATCAAGACCGACCATGCGTGGTGAAGAGCCACACCCGGTTAGAGGTGGCCCCTACTTTCGCAGAACATGGCGGCTCTAGAGTGGCATAACTCGATAAAAACCCGTAATCCCGGGTGTCATCCGACCCGTGCCCATGGGATGTGTAGCACTACGTGAGTGTGTTTTTGAACGGAGGCCTCCAGGACGGGGTGAACCCTGGTTGTACTAACCCGCTGGTAGCACAGGGCTCTGTTACCGAGCGTTCTTTTTAATCCCTATTTACTTTATATTTATTTTAGATGGAGAAAATTCATGTACTAAATAATAAAAAGCAAGAAGAGATCGAAGCAGATCTATCTAAAGCAAACAGTGTGCCTCAGGGCCTGGAATGTGCTAAAGACAAAAATAAAGTGCAGCCAATGGACACATTGATGTCCGAACCTGCAGAAAATATGGATGTTGTGGAGCAGGCTATTGCGACTTCAGGTCCACCCGTTGCTGATGACTCCACCATCCCAACGGACGATGAGGATGCACTATTAAACTCGCAGCCTCATGAAGCCGTAACTGCTGAAAGTGCTGTGTCGAAGCAATCGACAAACAATCGAGCCAAACTAACTGGTGCGGCTCGAAAACGCATGAAGCAATACTTGGAAGATGGTATTGACATCGAGACGGCTCGCATACTATGCCAAAAACCGTTGCGAGAGACTCGAAAAGAAGTCAAGGCACTGACAGGTGTTCGTAAGAGAGTGCGATCCGATGGATCAACGCCACCTGCAACGAAACAGCCTGCAAAGAGGACCGCTGGAGCAGCTGCGGATGGCACGCCCCTTAAGGTGGACAGTGGCAAACTGGTGAAACCAGCCATAACCGTGCCGGCAAAACCGCCAAAAACAATGGTCCCCTCATACAAGGATGTCGTTGCCGCCCTAAAAATTGGCGTTATACCGCCTGATTTTCCGGCAACGAGATGGTCTGACGAGCAGCTACACTCCATCAAAAGGTCCATCCTGTATAAAATTGTTGAGCTCAAGAAGGGGCCCCTGAAGCCCAGTTTTTCCAACTGCTCCTTCAAACCAGGATGGATCAATTTTGTATGCGACGACAAAGAGACGGTACAGTGGATGGAGACGCATGTCCCCGAAATAAAGCCATGGGAAGGTGCTGTTCTCAAAGTCGTAGCTGAGGATGAAGTGCCGAGGGCCCAAGTGTTCGTGGGATACTTCCCGGACAAGGAGGATACCTCAAGTAACTTCATACTTGGACTGGTTGAAGCCCAGAACCGTGATCTTTCGGTTGAGTACTGGAAGGTATTGAATAGTGTCGTGAAGGGTGGTGTAGTCGAGATCACTCTTTCGATCGATCCAATATCTGCCGATGTACTCAAACAAAAGAACTATCGGGTGAAATTCGAGTTTGGAACGGCGCTGGTAAGACCCACCCGTCAACCTAATGTGGTCGAGCGCAAGAAACTCGAAACGACCAATGCATCTGCTTCAGCAACTTCGGCTAAGTCTGATAAGAGTGCTTCAAAGCCAATTACCTCAGACGATAAACCAAGCTGCTCGAAGCATGTGCCAAGGTCAATTTCTAGCGGGCAAAATAGCCAGAGGGCCAAAAACAAGGCTTCCACGGCCCATACAAGCAACAGGCCTAGAAAGTGGGAGAGGCACTCAGCAGAAGAAGCAGCTCTGCTGAACAGTAATCGAGGAAGTAAAGTGGCGAAGCGCGCCAAAAAACAAGCTCGCAAATAATGGCCTCAAAAAGTAAGGCAAAACAGCACATTAAGTGCTTACAGGTGAACCTTCACCATGCCAAAGCGGCTTCAGATGTGGCAATTAGAAGGTTCAGCTCAGACGACCTGGACGTCATTTTTATCCAGGAACCATGGGTGCATGCCGGAGCAATAAAAGGGCTCAACTCAAAACAACGTAGGCTCATATATAACAATCAACATGAGAGGCCTAGAACGGCCATGTTTGTTAGAAACAATTTAACCATTCTTCCCATCTCAGAGTTTATCTTAGGGGATTTGGTTGCCATACGGGCTAGAGTGCCCTCCCTATCTGGTGAGCATGAGGTGGTACTTGCATCCGCGTACCTGCCGGGAGATGTAGATGAGGCGCCAACATCTGAAGTGAGAGCTCTTGTGGAATTCTGCAACTCCAGAAATCTTTGATGGATCATCTGCTGTGATGCCAATGCTCATCACATTACTTGGGGAAGTACAGGTAACAACAAGCGAGGTGAGTACCTGCTAGAGTTTATTAGTAGTAATAACATAAATATAGCGAATAGGGGTGACGAACCCACTTTCAGGAACGTAGTTAGATCGGAGGTTTTAGACCTCACACTTACTAGCTCTAATCTTTCCTTCGCCATCTCTGACTGGCACGTATCTTCGGAAGTTTCAATGTCGGACCACCAACACCTGGTCTTCAACATTGAGGGTTCTTTGGGTACTATCCAGTCCTTCCGTAATCCCAGGAGGACGGATTGGGATCTCTTTCGGTATTATGTTGAAGACTCCGCTAACTGCTCGAGGGGGCTTATTTTGAGCACGACACAAATCGATCAGGAGGCGGCTGATATTCAGTGTAATCTAATTTCCGCCTATGAGTTGAGCTGCCCAATGGGGGCAAGGAAAACCAAGCGTGATGTTCCATGGTGGAACGACAAACTTGGGAAACTCAGAACCGAGGCGAAAAGACTATTCAATAGGGCCAAGGAGACAGGCAACTGGGTGGCCTACAAGGCGGCTCTAACTGGGTACAATAAGGAACTCCGTAGATCTAAGAGGGCAACGTGGTGTAGCTACTGCGAGAAGATCTCAGATCTCCCCGAAGCGGTTAGGCTTCAGAAGGCTCTTTCACAAGATCATACGAACGGACTTAGTACCCTGAAGAGACCGGACGGGTCCTATACTGAATCGCCCGAGGAGACCTGTGAACTCTTACTGAATACACACTTTCCGGATTGTGTGTCACCTGAGAGGCTACCTAGGATTCCTAGGACTCCTAGCCTATCTGGGAGGGACATACGACTTGCGAACAGGGTGTTTCAGGAGGGAAGGATCTCATGGGCAGTGAGAAAATTTTCGTCGTTTAAATCTCCTGGACCAGATGGGGTGTATCCGTGTCTGCTGCAGAGGAGCATGGATCTTATACTCCCGCAACTGACCAGGATTTTTAAGTCGAGTTTGTTATTTGGTCACGTTCCATTGGCTTGGAACGAAGTTAAGGTAGTATTCATACCGAAGGCTGGGCGCAAAGCGGAACATTTGCCCAAATCTTATAGACCAATAAGTCTTAGTTCTTTTCTCCTTAAGACCATGGAGAAAGTCTTGGACCACTATATCAGGGATGTGTACCTGCTGCGCAAACCCATTCATAGGTACCAATTTGCGTATCAGCAAGGAAAATCCACTGAGACGGCTGTCCATCAAGCTGTCACTATGATCGAAAAGGCACTGGAGGCGAAGCAAATAGCCTTGTGTGCTTTCGTTGATATTCAGGGCGCTTTTGACAACACGTCCTACGATGCGATTAGGACTGCGATGTTGAGGAAAGACATCCCCAGTGTTATCGTTAGTTGGACTCTGGAGATGTTGACCTCTAGAGTCATTACATTCGGCATCGGGAACACTTCTAGGACCATAGGGGCGACTAGGGGCTGTCCTCAGGGTGGTGTGCTATCGCCTCTGCTGTGGACTCTGGTCATTGATGAGCTGCTTGAGCAGCTTAATGACCTGGGTTTCAGAACCTACGGATATGCTGACGATCTTGTTATTTCTGTCACAGGCTGGGATGACAGGACAATTTCTGAGCGCATGCAACAGGCTCTGAACTTTACCTTAAAGTGGTGCCAGGAGAAGGGATTGACTATAAATCCCTCGAAAACCATCCTGGTGCCCTTTACTAGGAGACGTAAGTTATGTCTCACTGAGCCATCGCTTCAGGGGACGAGGATTTGCTTCTCTGATATCGTTAAGTACTTGGGGGTTATATTGGATAGGTCTCTGAATTGGAGTGAGCACCTTGATATGATCTCTAAAAGGGCCACTAGGGCAATGTTTGCCTGCCAGAGGCTCTTTGGCAAGACCTGGGGCCTTAGACCTCAAATGGTCTACTGGTCTTTTAACACCATTGTGAAACCGATGGTCACATACGCCTCTTTGGCGTGGTGGACAAAGGTTGAACAACTCGGGGCTCAGATGACTCTTAAGGGGATTTATTCGACTGGCATGTATTGGTATCACTGGTGCCTCAAAATCATGTCCGACTGATGCCATTGGAGTCATGCTGGGTATTCCTCCTTTGCATATTTCTGTAAAGGAGAACGCGTGCATGGGATCCCTAAGGCTGCGGGAGATTGGCAGCATGAGGAGTGGGGATCTGAAGGGGCATCTTGAGATTGCGAAAATGTTCGCTGATGACCCGGTTATTAGGGTCAGTGACAAGATACTGCCTGTGCAAGTATTTGTTAGGCACTTTGTTGTTGTGATTTTCGACAGGAGCATGTGGTTGAATGGATCTTGGGTACCGGAGGTTGGTGCACAGGTCTGGTTCACGGATGGCTCGAAACAGTCGAACATGGATACGGGGGCGGGTGTCGTCGGACCCGGATTTCAGCGTGCTCTGCCCATGGGCAAATATCCCTCCGTTTTTCAGGCTGAGGTCTTCGCTATCTGTATCTGTGTGGAAGAGTGTCTGCGGAGGAGGACACGGGGGCCACGATCTACATTCTATCTGACAGCCAAGCGGCACTTGGTGCCTTGAGGGCTCAAGATGTGTCGTCTGGTCTGGTTAAGGAATGTATCGACTCTCTAAATCGTCTAGGACTTAACAACTCCTTGACACTGGGCTGGGTTCCAGGCCATGAGGGGCATGAGGGCAACGAACGGGCTGACTGTCTAGCCAACTGCGGAGCTCGTCGACAATTCATTGGCCCGGAACCCTTCTGTGGCGTACCCAATGGGTATGTCAGAGAGAAGCTCAGAAGATGGAGGGAGTCGGAGTTTGGGGCCTATTGGGCCAGATCGCCTGGGCAGCGACAGGCGAGGCTGTTTATATCTCCCTCTGGGGAGAGGTCGCGGAAACTCTTGTCTATGACGAGGGGCGAACTAAGGACCGTAACGGGTTACCTCACAGGACACTGTGGCCTTAGGTATCAATTGTACAAGATGGGACGATCCTCTACGGATACGTGCAGGTTTTGTGAATTGGAACCCGAGACCTCTGAGCATGTTCTCTGCAAATGTCCGAGGCTCTCCGACAGGAGGGTGCGTTATTTTGGTGATCGAATAGTGACGCCATCGGACGTTTGGAACTGTTCACCTGGTAGGATAATTGGCTTCGTAGGGAGCCTGAACCTATAGGGTGTATTCGCTGGCAGCACAAAATACCAATTTCTGGTCGCGGTGCATAGTGCCACTATAATCTAATCTAATCTAATCAGTAATCCTTTTTGACAATACTGTAATTATTTGTTATAGTTTTATTGTTTGATTGCATCTATATGAAATGTTTATTTATTAAATGCAATCCTGACCGTGGCTTGAACCTGCTTTCTTTGCCACATGCACTTCGCACTACACTTTAGACAGAGGCTCTAACCACTTGCTCTAAAGTCAGGTCGATTTTTGATGTGGCTTAAAACCAGTTTCAACTACACGGGGTCGATTTTACATTTAATTGTAATTGCAGAAGATAGCTAAGACAAACACCACAACAATTCACAATTGTTAGAAAATCATATGTAATCTAATTTCCACTATTTCCCACATTTTGTGAGTTGGCGACAACTATGATGTATTTTTTGTACATACGGTAGCTTGGCTATTCACGTAGTTAGGGAAGAGTTGCCAGGGAGCAAATTTTTGATATATTTTATTGGGGATTTTTGAATTTTATTCATCGTCTTCTTAGACAGTGTGCAATTAATACTATAATTAATATGCACATATTTTTCAATTGTTTGAGATAGGCGTGGTAGAGAAGATTAAGCATACTTTTCTAAAATCATAACTACATTGTAAATTTTTTATTGAATTAGACTGCGCAGTTTCTGGTAACACAACCTTCATCAGTAATCCTTTTTGACAATACTGTAATTATTTGTTATGGTTTTTGTTGTTTGATTGCATCTATATGAAATGTTTATTTATTAAATGCAATCCTGGCAAAAAGTAGACAAAAAGATCAATACAAAATGTGAAATATTTAGTTTTTGTTTTTTTAATGCGAATAAAATTCTGCCCTTATGAAATCAACAATCTACAATTTTATAGCAAAACTTTCTGTTGATTTTAGCTAAATATGTATATAAAAACAAAAAACTTATATAACTGTAAAAAATATTACTTGAGCCAGAGTAAGCACTAAACAATTTTTATATAAATAGAACATTTTTGGTCTTCAAAGTTTAGTAACGTCATGATGCTTGTTAGGAAAAGACCCTAACCACGTGCTTGATTACTAAGAAGACAAGAATGGAGCAAAATTGATGATTAATAGGTTTTTTGTTAAAGGAGGCTCTAGCTTCTCTAAAACTTCGGGTTCTGATGAGATCTTTAGCCAGATCAAAATACTAGTATCAACCTAGCTAATATGTTTGATTTGCTTTATTTTTGTCAATATACGGAGGTTGATAGCTCGTTATAAATTGAAAATAACATAAAAAATAATCTCGATGTATATAAAAAACAAAAAACTAATATGACTGTTATTTGCTTTCTACTAAATTTGAGGTAAATACAGCAAAAGTTTTGTTAATATTACAGTTTTTGTTTGCTTTTTTGAGTCTGCAAATATTAAGTAGAAGTTTTTGCTAATTTTACAGAGTAAAATGCTATTTTCAATTAACTAAAATTCACATCGAATATAATTTAAATTTTGTAAAGTTAACAGATTTATTTTTGCTGTTCTTATTTATAAATATAGTCCTGTAATAAATATAGTCTACAAAGTAATTATATTTCGCATTTAAACTGATCAGGAATAAAGTTAGACTTATATCCTTAATACGCGTTTTTAAAACCAAAATATAATGTGGATTTTCAAGATAGGTGCTGTTTAATTCAACTTAATGATAACAGATTTCAAAGGAATGAGTCAAGTTTGTGCTCTATTTGCAACATGGGTGAAAATTAAAAACATTTTTTAGGCTGTTGTCCAGCATTTAGAGAATTTTGAATGTTTTATTTTGGAAAAAGTTTACTTGAGAGAGGAAGAGATTTTAAATACAGTTAGTTAATGGTAAAACAATGGGATGGACAGCATTAGTAAATTTGTAAAATATTGTATAAATTACAGAAATATGCTTGTAATTGAATTTTATTTTTAAAATGCAATATGTTTGCAATATTATGACGACTATGACGGTATGTCGTTATAAAAATAAAGAAAATGTTACTACTACTAGTAGTAAGCCAAAATGTTTCAAAATTGCTTAAAATAAGATGAAAATGTGTACTAATATTTATTTATTATTATAATATGTCCTAGAATTAGTTAGAATTGAATACTTACACACAGAGAAATAAAGCGCCAACCGAATTGAAAAGTGTATATTAATGGTAACAACTTATAAATTCACTTAGTACAACGATATTAACATTAGATTTTTAAATATGTTGGGTGTTGCAACTAAAATGCAGTTGAATTAACAGAATTTTGTTGTGAAAACTAGCGTTCAGTTTTACCAACCGACTGAAATTCGTAATAACCGAATTTGAGTCGCAGTAACCGAATTTTAGTTGACAAATAGCTAAATTTTTCTCTGTGTGTAGATATTGTTAAAGAAATATTTGCAAAAAACTGTTTTATAGAAAAATTTTAACTTTTTGATAAACGTTTTGTAAAAAATACAAAATTGAAAATAATAATGCAACTTTTTTGCAACATTCAAATACTATAAAAATATGCCTTATAACTTGATATAATACACGTTTCGAAAGATTCTAATAAACAGTACAGTACAGTGATTTCGGGACTTAATTCTGATAATTTTTTGTGAAAGTAGCCCCAAAAATAAGAAATTCTGCATCATTCGTTTGGTCAAGTTACATTAAATAAAATTTTAATAATTTTTTGAAGTTACAAACAGATAATAAAGTGCCAACCGAATTGAAAAGTGTATATTAATGGTAACAACTTATAAATTCAGTTAGTACAAACGATATTTACATTATATTTCTGAATATCTTGGGTGTTGCAAATAAAATTCAGTTGAAATAACCGAACTTTGTTTTGAAAACTAATGCTAAGTTGTGCAACAACCGTCTGATATTCGTAATAACCGAATTTGAGTCATATTCAGTTGACAAATAGCTAAACTTTTCTAGTAACTTTGTAGTAAGTATCGTATAGGGGAATTTGTCACGTTTAGGATCTTTTGTTTGACATAACTCGAGAACCACTAGTCGAATTTTGCTAAAACAAATTTAGAAAAATCAAGAATTACAATTACTTTCATCTGTTCATATAACGTTTCGCTACATAAGCAACAGTTTCGCAGTTATAAATAAATGTATGAAAAAAAAATTTTTTTTTTTAATTCATAAAAATCTAAAACGGTAAAAAGTGTCAAGTCCTATTACTTTCACGTAAAGTCACATAACCTATGAACAAATGAGATATAAATCATGAAAATCGATGAACGCGTTACGCTTTTATTCACAATTAAGTGAAGGTATGAATTTCAAAAATTTGCTCGAGATATGCACAAAATTCTTTGGAAAAAACATTGATGACTTTTTATGATTCTCAGAATTAAAAAAAAAAATGCAATAAACAAAAGGTTATTTGATTTTTATGATTTCGGTATCAAAGTAATAAGCGCTAATAAATGTGCGTGGACAAAAATGAAAAAAAGAAAGTGCACTTTTTTAATTATGTGTTTTTTCGTTGGCTACCTGTATTATTTTTTTACAGAAATTCCACCCACATTTATTAGTGCTCATGTTTTGGAACGTTTCGAAAAATTAAAATAGCACACGTACTGAATCAGTACTATAGCCACCCTTAAAATACTCGCCCATTCATAAATTTCCCTTTTTTATTACCATTTTCCCCCCATTTTTCACCTTTTTTTTGCTCTGACATTTTGCTGTGTGAGTTTTCTGCTCTTCAAAAATGATGTCAACATTTCCCGAATCAATCAGCTGAAAAATGTTGTACTGTGTTATATACCCTATGCATGTATTTAAAAGTTAAAATTTCTCATTTTTCACGGTTTCGTTAATAAAAAGCTATAGCGAAAAGAATACCCAAAACTTTAATAAGTATCTTTAGTATCAATCACTGGTTACTTAATTTATGAAAAAAATAGCGGGACTTTCATTTTAGTTTATGGGGAAAATGGCTAAAATTTAAAAAATTGCATTAATTTTTATACCTTAAAAATATGGAGTCTGTTAAAAATTTTAACTAATAAAATTCAGATAAAAACATTCAAATATGTTTAACACACGTTTTGTAATCAATACGAATCAAGTGTTACCGATTTTTAATCATACATGTTAAAAACAGACTTTTATATTTTCGACATAGTAAATTCATACCAAATTAATATTAATAAAAAAGTTAAAAAAATGTGTTTCAGATCGAATTTTTTTAAAAATTTTGATATATAGTTTATGTGAGTTTCTGATGAAATAAATTTAGTGGAATATAAATTAACATCATGTGCTACAGTTTTGCAAATTCGATTAAGAGATTTATAATATTCAAAAAAGGAAAAATAAGTGAAGTTTTAAATTTAATTGCTTGGGTATCCTTCATCCTTCATCCAATCGCAATTAATTGATATGGTTTTAAATGCTCAAAGTGCATACTTTAAATTCATATTAAAATTTATTCGTAGTTTTTTCAAATCTATGAATTAAAAAGAAAAAACTTGTTTTTTGGTAAAATTTAAATTGTCGAATATTTCGAAAACCGGAACTATTATTATAATTTTGTATTCACATTAGTGATCTACGTCCTAAAATCTATCACGTATCCGATGCATTTTTAGTGTTTAACTATGTAATACTATAAAAACTGTAACAAGTTTCTTCTATGAACATATAATATTTATTTGTTTTTAGTAGAACACACGATTGTCCGCTATGAAGATTTTCAGCAATTGGCTCTGAAGTTTGAGAAAAATACATCGATTTACTACACTGAGAGAATTATCTTCACTTATGTCCCTTTACATTATTCAATATTAAGTAGGGTAGAGTGGGGTTTAAGTGGTACACGGAGTGAAGTGAGACATCCCAATTTGTTACCTTATCTGATCAAACACGACATATTATACTTGATATATAAAAATATAAAATAACTTGCTTGCACAAAATACCAATATTTTCCAGCTTAAATCAAAAATAAGTAGGCTATATATGTATTTAATAAAAGTGAAAAAATAATGAGTATAAAAATATATTTTCAAAAAAAGTTTAGATTATTACTTTTTATTTAAAATAATGATAAAAATAAGAACTTAAGGATAGCGCATTATTTTTTGTATTGACATAATGGTTAAATTAACTACTTATTACCCTGCGGGGAAATGAAGGGTCGCTTGTAGAGTTGGGATTAATCGTTCATTTTGGTGACTCGGTCAGTAACCGCTCAATTCGAGTCAGTGAACTAGTTCGTTCAAATCGTTCAATCGTACTTTTTTCCTTTGACTTGTGACTGAACTGCGGTGTTGTGAACTGTGTCGTTCGTTTGACAATTATTGAGCATTAGTCATGTTTTACGAAGTTTTTTTTACAAATTTTACTGTACATAGACAAAAGTGTTATACAATTGCAACTTTTCTAACAAAACTTTATTTATTTGTGTAAAAAACATTTTATTTGTATCACTATAATTGCTTTTCTTAATTTATAAACCAATATTACTACTAGTGTTTTAACTATTATTTTTAATAATTGCTCTTACAAGCAGTTATTTAATTGAATAGAGATGCAATTGTTCTGTGAATAAAAAGAACGAAATGAACGATTGAACAAAATGAACGATTGAACGAAATGAACGATTGAACGACAAGATCGAATATTGGTGAAACGAGTCATATCGTTCAATTGAGTGAGTCGTGTATTGAACTAGTTCATTCATGAAACGACACACTCTAGTCGCTTGATCCAAAGTGGCAATTCTGTGATATATGATTGTGGAGCACGTCACGAAACTGGTGATACCAAAATTGTGGGTGCACCAAAAAGTGGTAATTTGGGTGAAATGTACAATCAACGGACTTTTTGACTAGTTTATATACTTTTGTCAAATTTAAATGTTATAACGAATTTAATGTTATAAATTTTTGTTTGGGTATAGACAAAATAAACTAATTTTTGTTGTGCCTTTTTGAAGCTTTTTGAACAGGTGGTATGACACTCTTTTTTATAAGTGCAGTGACTGGTTCCGGACGGGCTATTTATCAACCCGTACATAATATGAACACTCTGAATAAAAAGTGGCAGTGTACTTGCTAATTACTTTTCGCATGCCCGGCGACATGTACCCTTAGACCAGTGCAGTGATACTATTCCATTCTAACTACCCTCTATACAGAACACATTGCGCTTAATACGTGACTAGTTTTCCTTCAAAAATTATTCTCCAGCTCTTCGATACGTCCACCTACACCAGTCACGTGAAAATTTTTAACCACTGGTTCTGTTGCATATCACATAAATCTTAAAATGGTCATATTTTGACACTACCTACTTCTAACTTGTCCCTTAGCATATTCATTTCAGTCGGTACGGTGATAGGTTATCTTGGTCAAGTTATTCGCCACGTCACAAAGTGCCCCAAAGGTAGCAATTGTCACCTCCTATAATAAGCTAATGTTAAAAGTACCGGTCACTTTCATATACAGAACCGAAACTTGGACTGATTCATACACACAAAGTTACATACCAATGACTGGTCCATTTTCCGCAGGGTAGTATGTCCTTATTATTTGTAATAAATGTATGCAGAAAGTAAGCTGGTGTCATTACTTGTAGTGAGAAATGTAATGAGATGTCATTACAGTTACTGCATTGCGATTACAAAACTAAAATGTGGTTTCGTCGAAAGAAACATACCACTTCTTGACTGACATGCATGCTTCCCATAGAAAATCTATGATGTACATTTTAAATTTCTAGCACTTTATAAATTTTATTAAATTACAATAACTAATATACTAAACATCTATTTTTTTATTGATTTTAAAAGTTTAAAACTTTTTAAAGTATAATTTCATTCAATTGATAAAGTTGTTAAACTAAACCCCAAACATTTATGTTCAAAATTACCCAAGCATAACTAAAAACGGCGAGACACTATTTTTATTTTGAAGTAATTGTCAATTTTGAAAACTATACAAAAAAAGATTAAACAAAAACTGAAGAAAACACATACTGCATACACATACTAACAAACTAATACACCTTTAGACCAGCGAAGAAAAAAACAATCTAAATCAACTCAATGTCGAGAAACATTCAATTGAAAAACATTAAAAGAATAAAAAAAAAAAACCATGGAAAACTTAAAACTAAAAGGACAAGTCCATTCGTCTGTCTGGACATTTGTACTGCATCAATAATGATAAATTCTCTTTTTCAGTTTAGAAATAAAAGTGCTGCATTTGCTATTTGTCGTCGCAGTACATTTTAAATCGAGCTTGCACACCAAAAAGAAAAAAAATCCTTAAATACAGATAAGATGAAAGAAATATTGACTGGGGAAAAACGGATGAAATGATTAAATTGTGAAATATGTTTTGTTGCATTTATTTTTATGTAGTTTTAAATTTAAGTGAAAAATTCATCAAAAGGCATTTACGAGGACGGAACTAAAAAGTTTCGATGAGTTTTTCATCTTTAGCTACGCTGGCGATTTTTGAAATTAATATTTCAACACTTTTTGTCACACGTTGGACTTCATTTATATTTGTAATTATCAGGGTTGGTAACAGTTTCATTCTTTTAACGATATTGGTTAACGGTATTTTGTGAATATTTCGTTAGGGTTTATATAAGGTTAACGATATTTTAAGTCATATCGTTATGTTACTTTAAGTTTAACGTTATTTTAAGTTATTATGTTTGATTATTTTAGGGCTAATGCTATTTTACAAAATTTTTTTGTATATTTTTTCAGATAACAGCAATAATCAAAGGGTGCAAAATGCATTCTAAAATTGCAACAACAGTAAAAATGCATTTTTTAGAAAGAATATGTTATTTTTACATTACAGTTGCAGCTTTCAGAAGCTTCTGTATTTCTGAAGTATCTACACTCAAAAAAATAAGTTAGTACAAAAGTTAGTAAAACGTCTTGTAAATTAGGTATACTATTTTTTAGCAAATTTTTTTGCTAAAATCGTATTTTCAGCTAAAATTTTTGTTATACTTATTCAGCACTTAACTGTTTCATACTAATGCTTTACTAATATACTAATGTTTTACTAATTAATTTTTGCTAAAAAAAATTGTGCTGATAAGCACATTAATAGTGTGGACGACAACCACATTGAAAGATATATGCAGAATGAAGCAGATGTCGCGGCATGTCAAGATGTAGTAGAGAAGAGGAAAATTATACTAAAAAGTACAACTCTTATAAGACATATAACAACATCAACCATGGAAGACTTTTGTATCTCTTTTTCATACCTAAAACAAAATTGAGGATTAAAACAACTTAAATTTTGCGTTGTCACCGGCTTGTGAAAAAAATATTGTCTATTAATAAAATAAAAGACAAAGAATATATTTAAATTTAATGTGTATTTCTATAATAAGTGTTACACTCAGGGAACTTCTGCTTTAAAAATATGTAGTTGTTGGGTTGTAATACAGTTTCATTATTTTTAATGTAAATGTAAGTCATTTGTAGAACAAATAAAATTTTAACTAACCTTGTAGTTCATTTAAAAAAACAACACACATCAAATGACTGTTTTATGATTTTACATTCATTTTTTACAGTTGTTTTTTGTTATTTAAAAAATAAAAAAAAAAAATTTAGTTTATTTTTTACTACCATGTGGTTCATTTTTACTACAATTGTTAGTCATTTTTTGAACATTAAAAAACAAATGACAATGTTAGTTGAATTTAATGAAATGTAAGTCGTCCTTTTTTAAATGAAATTTCATTTGTTTTTGACTACAATTGCTGTCGTCTTTACTAACATATTTCCTAAGTGTAATGATTAATAATCTAGAGTGGTTAAATTGCGAACAAACATATACAGACATGTAGACAGAGTAAAGCGAAAGACAAAGACACACATCTTAGGTAGATTTGTATGGTTCCTTTTTCTTATTGCAAAAAAAAGGGTTGTTTTTTTCGTTTCGTTTGTTTTTGTTTATTTTTTTCGTTTCGTTTCTATAATTATCTTGGGCAGTTGCGTTCTTTAAAAGAAAGCATCATTTAGACTACCATTGATGTAAGTAGTTGAAAGAAAATTTTTGTTATGTTTTATATATTTATTTCTATTTATTTTCAGATATTAAATTAATTCATGTCGTCAATGTGGGAAAATGAAAATTTTTATATTTCGTAATTATTGTAAATTATTTTTAAAAGAATCACAAAAATATGTTTTATGATTTTCAGCAAATATGTTAACTAAATTACAATTTTTTTACAATTTTTTGCGTTTTTTTCAGTCTACTACAATTCAGCAAAAATTTATTAATTTTACCAAGGCTTTTTTATTTCTAATCTACTAAGTGTTAGCAAAACTTTTGCTGAATCTACTAATTTTGTTGGTAAAAATCAGCTCGCTGATTTCAGCAAAAGGTTTGCTGACATTAGCAATTTTTTGCTAGCACCGTCCTGACTAAAATTTTGCTGACTGAGCAAAATTTTTGCTGACTTTACAAACTTTTTTTTTTGAGTGTAGTTTAGAAGTTTTAGGTCATCAAAGTTCACTAGTTTTCCAATTTTTTCAAGTTTTTGAAAATTAAAAAGTAAATAAATCGTTTTTAAAATTTAAAGATCTAAAAACGGAATGTATATTTGCTCCATGAAGTCGTGCAGTTCACAATACGAAGAAATTCGGACGAACGAGTCAAAAAACTCAATTTTTTCAATATTCTTTCATTTCCATTATGATTTTTTTTTTTTAATTAAAAACAATGATGTTTTTCAAAATATATGTATTTCGTTAGGATATTTACTGTTATCGGTATTTTAAACTTAAAAACGCAAAAGTTGTCAACACTGAATGTAAAAACCATACATCAATCCGGTAACGTTGTGAAATAGAGACGGAGGAGGTTTAAAAATAAACAAATATCTAAAATAGAATATTTTTGTTTTTTTGTGTTGTCACTTCTGAGTATAGTATACAATAACAGAAAAGCTAATAGGAAAGAAAACTCCAATTTAGCTGCATTACATTCGAGGCCATACTTGTGTGATCGCGGTCATGACTTGGTATTGTTACATTTGTAATATGAGAAGAGTGCAGGTTTGATTCGCAGGGTTGTTGAAAAATTTATCAAATAGAGACATCTGACAATTATAAGACACAAATAGTAATACAATTTAAATGGAAAATCACTGATGACGCCTGTCCATAAAGAGGCAGAAACTAGCTAGTTTGATTAAAAATTAATAGTGTTTATAATTTTTAGAGAAAAACGTTTATTCTTCTTCTTGACCTCAACCTTTCTAAAAAAAAATATTTTGATTTGAACAAAAGGGCTAATTTTTTCAAAGAAAAAATCCAAAAAATGTTTTGCAGAGTCCCTACGCTTCAATAGAAAACAAACTAATTTCTGTGTGAATCTGCTAACTAAATAAGGATTTAATGCCGTTTAAATTCAATGTTATAAAAGTCCAGCTGTTAAAAAACATTTGTTATGGCAACAACTTTTTTTTTTGTTTTGGTTTTTGGGAAGCTGTACATTATTGATATCTTTTTAATCAAATGAGTTATTATTTATTGAAAAAAAATTTAATTCAAGATCTATCAATATATAATTGAATTAGCAATTTTCGTTGTTGGCGGAATTTCAGCAATTAATGTTATTGAATCGGTGTTTTTCGTAATTGAAATGGGTTTTTATTTTTTAGCGTGTACTTCAAGGCAAGTAAATACAAAAGTAATGAAAGATGAGCTATGTCTGAAGTAATCACAATTTGGCCATTAGAATAAAACTTTTAATGTGATCGATCCTCGTATATTTCGTTGATATTCTGTTTGAGAAGTTTGTCATACAAACACCACATAATAGATGGACATGTAATATGGAAGTGTATGTGCCTTTTGTATGTGGTGGTCTTAAACATTGAAATAACAACTGTTCAAAAATGTGATTTAATACTCTGTACAATTTGTTCAAATACAAGGATACATGCCAACATATTTTGCTGTTGTTGTTGTCGTTATTATTGTTGTGAATTACTAAAGAAAGAATGTATGTCTGGTGCATTTCCGTACAAAAAAAAAAAAAAACAAACAAAAAAGGAAAACCAAACTACTATTACAAACACCGGAAGAGCTTTGGTATTCCCTGCAGCAATAGTAACAGATGTTTGCAAAAGTCACTACACACATCCTAACATAGACAATACACATACATATTATACAAACATTTAGACAGATATGTCCCAAAATTGCCAAAACTTTATTTCTCAAAAGTATTATTTCTAGGCTATTTTCAACGGTTTTTTAAAAAGCGTCTTTATGCCCACAAAAAAAATACACTTTACCCAAACAAGGCATTGCCATATAACCGCTTACGTTTCCGATTGCCAAATTTCTGAACAGCATTACCAAACACATTGCTTCAAGAAAGTAAAAAAAGCAATTTCGTGAAATGTTATAATAAATTTTCTTTTAATATTTAAAAATAGCTAATTTCTATCTGTAAAAAAACTTACACATTGATTTTTAAAATTTCGAATCCTAATTATTTTCTTGATAAAAGAATGCGATTTTCATTTTTTGATGAAAATCAGTAGTTTTTGACCACTAAAATTATCGATTAAATTAAAAAATTCGCTAATATTTAAAAAATTCGCCAAAATTTGAAAAGAAACTTCAAAATTTAAAAAAAAATAGCTAAAATTTATGTATTTTTAAAATTAAAAAAATGCTAAAATTTACATAATACGAATAGATTGAACAGAAAATCACCAAATTGAAATAAATCGCTTACTCTTCTACAGCAGAGTTATTGTTATTGTTTTTATAAAACAGCAGTTTGGAGTTGTAAGCTTTAACACTAAATTTACCAATCCAACACTTCAATGGTATATATTTCCAGCAGTATATCAAATCATGATACTTCAAAAATAGATGAAGGTGTAATAAAAATGTAAATATCAAAATTTTTAAAATCATACAGGCGTACTATGTTAATTTAAATAAATTATGTTTGTTAAAATCAACAAATAAAAGGTGATTTTTTAGGAACTTCCTTTTTGGCAACACTGTTTTTCCCAGCTCAGCTGTTTTCGTGTAACATGTTACTGTTAAACATGTTCAGTTCGGTCTATAATTTAACCATGAATCGACTTATAAAGGAACAACGCTTGCAGGTTATTGAATTTTATTATCAAAATTCATGCTCGGTTAAGAATGTGCAAGTTGTGCATTGTGCAATTGTGTTCAGCGACGAAGCTCATTTCTGGTTGAATGGATACGTAAACAAGCAAAATTGGCGTATTTGGTGTGAAGAGCAGCCAGAAGCATTTCAAGAACTGACAATGCATCCCGAAAAATGCACTGTTTGGTGTGGATTATGGGCCGGTGGCATCATTAGACCGTACTTTTTCAAAGACGACGAAGGCAGGAACGTTACTGTGAATGACGAGCGATGATTTCAAATTTTTGTTGCCCAGAATGGAAGAGCTGGACTTAGGTGGTATGTGGTTTCAACAAAACGGCGCCACATGCCACACAGCACGAAAAACAATGGCCCAATTGAGAGGCGAGTTCGGTGAACAGTTTATTTCACGTTTTTTGTGGGGCTATGTTAAGGCTCATGTCTATAATGAGAAGCCAATATTGAAGAATTTATTTGTGAGATACCGGCCAATTGCTGCCAAAATTGGACCCATCGTATGAACCATTTGAGGTGTACCCGCGGTCAACGTTTACATGAAATCATCTTTAAATATTGAATTAACAGATCGACTCATATCTATATCTATCGACTCAAATTAAGATTCATACATTTCTCTAAATGTTATGTGTTTTTAAATAAAATCCGAAAGCTCTTAAAAAATCACCCTTTAACATGTATTTAGACTTCTTCAATAATGTCAAAACTTTTGGTTTTAATTTTTAAAATTTAAAAGTAAAACACTTTTCCCACAATTTTATAATCTCGACGTTTGGTAATAAACTGGTACACTCAGAAAAGTTCAGCAGTTAATACATGAGAAAATTATTTTTATTGTTTTTGACAGTTGTTTTTTTAACACTATCATATCATAAAGAACAGAATTTTGATTTGATTTACTAGCAGATTAATATATAAATTATTATTATACCGCAATTAAATTTTTTTTTGTGCATTTACGACACCTCTTTTTTACCTTGTTTTTTGTAGTTTTTGCGAAAAATTGCTAAAAAATTGGCTTGAACGCCATTTTGGTAAAATTAGGAAAAGTCTTGATAAGATTTAACAACCAAATTGTTTTTCGGAAAATATGCTTGCAGATTTATGTAAAAACTTTGTATTAATCCCTACCGTAAACATGTATTTCTTTGCATTTATGGTACGCCATTTTTACGTTTACTTTATGCAGTTGTTGCGACTTATTTTAACAAACACCTACAATCACATTTTGGCATGTGTGCGTCTTTTGATCAAATATTTCCGCACCTAAAATATTTTTAATCAAAACAATATTGCGCTTGTTTAGAAATGTCTAGTAAATATGAGCCGAACATTTTAATTCTTGTGTCATAAGGCAAGAAAAGAGTACGAAACAAAACAAACGTGTACGAGGAATTTTCTCTGCTGTAAAATTTATTAAATAAAGGGTTTAAAACAATTTTTTTTTACCAAATTATTATAAGTGAAAACAGTAGAAAAAAAGGTTGATATAATAAATTTAAGAAAATTTTATAAAATTTTAAATAAAAAAAATTAGGCACACTTTGCGAGACGTATCGAATTTAAGCATTCTCGCTATTAAAGCCCTTATTGGTTTTCAACCATTATTCGTATACACTGGCGTTGCAAAACTATAATTGCACATTAATTTCACTAAATTTCGTAGGTTCTAAAAAACTTAGAAGGAGTTTAACCGGCATAATTATGAAAACCAATGGAAAATTAATAATATTTAACAAAAAAGCATTAATTAATTTTTTATTTTACTATTTAAAATGGAATAACAAAATAAATGCGTGTTTCATAACTATAAACACACCTAACTTAATATATCAAAATTTACTAAAATTTAAAAAAATATGTTAACCCTTTAAAGCCGTCTATGTTAACCCTTATAGCCCATCTGTATCTTTAAAGATACAACCATTAAAACAAACTCCAACCGCTTTATTTTGAGCTTAGTTAAGATTAAAACTTCACTAGTGTGTTAAGAAATCTCAAGCGCTTTTTTATAAAATACATTTTCTAATAAATATTTATAATTGCGCTTTTTAGTAATCATGAAAGTCGAAAAAATTAAATGCGTTTTTTTATAATATCGAAAAAAAGTCCAAAAAATTATTGTAGTTTAAATAAAATACATTAGTATTTAGAGGAAAATGTAAGCTTCCAAATGAATATATTTATTTTTGTCCCTAAGTCACTTCATTTTTGTGTAACGGGGCAATTCAAAATTTTAAAATTTTGTTTTTTTTGAAAAATAATTTTAAAAAATAGTGGTACACAGTTCTGTTTATTTAGCATTTCAACACCATAAAAACACTTTTTGTTTAAATCGACGCTGTTTGGGCTTTAAAAAGTGTTAAAACAGCATTTTAATAACGCATGAGGTCTTATTTTTGACTCACCTCGAAAATTGATTTAACATACTGTTTTCATATTTATTCGAAATTTTTCCGATATAGATCTCCACGCATCAATAACTATTTCTTTTAGAAGAAAAACGCTTCATATTGACCAAAATATTCTCATGGGGAGAACAATGCGAGCCATTCCAATACGCTTATATTTTTGATGATAACCATTCGATTGTCTGACGACTTACATGTACTGAGGCATTGTCTTGTTTAAAATGATTCTTCTTAGTTATTATTCTTAATAATTACATATTTCTCTTCTAATACCGTAATGTACTAATTCATTCTGGAGCTTGGAAATGCCAAATCAGACCATAACCGTCGAAACAAAAAGCGCCCCAAACCATTAAGGAAACTATTTTGGAAATAATTCAGCAATTTCTTACTGGCTGCTTGGATGAAAACTTCACACAGCCATAATCATTATTAATTAAAGATTTGCCTTAAACAATATTTGATTTCCGCTTGTAAATTATTTTTTTTTTGGGCTAAGTTGGTCAATTGTCTAATAATTAATAAAAAAAAGCAATTTATTTCATTTTTCACTCGACGTTTCTTTGGCTTTTTTCCAATTTCTTCACGAGTTTTTTATTATTAAATTCTGGTAAAACAAAATAAAAAAATGTTTTTAAATAAATATTTTAGGTACGCCCCGGTAGGCTAGTTGGTAGCGTGCTGGCTTATCAGTGAGCGGGTCGTGGGTTCGATGCCCACCAGAGGCACTGGTCTGTTTTTTTGCTACAACGCGCCGAAGACCATAGTAGCGAGTGCTCGGTTAGGGTAATAATATATTATTTGTAATTATATGATTATTAATAATAAAAAAAAATTAATAATCAGATATGTTTAATACAAAATTTATGTTTAACAAGATATTTTAAAACTAATATCACAGTTAAAACTTACCATTTTATTTACATTGTTAGAAAATATCATTAAAATTAAAATTAAAAACGGGATTTCACGACACAAAATTAATAATTAATAAAAAAAATATTTACGACACACACAATTATACCATAGTATAACTATATATTGGAATCACAGAGCTTTACTAACTAAACTTTGGTCAACTAAATTATAGTAACTTAGTACTGTAACTTCGGGGTTATCCTTGTCCTGTTTTGTGTTCATCGCTATTTTATTTGTTGTTGTGTTCGGAGACTCTCTAACGTATATCTTTTATTATAATTTTCTCTTTGTCTTATATTGGTACTTTGTCAAAATTGATTGCATGATTGCATTCCTTTTCATGCCTGTGATAATGCTGTAACTTTCACTCCCCTTTCTTATATCATTTGCGTGCTCTCCTAGACGTGTAGACAACATTCTCTTCGTAGTTCCTACGCATTCTCCTCCGTAGAATTACTTTATTATTTAAATGTTTAATTGATTTCATAATATTTTTTTAATTAAATATTTAAAAAATATAATTAAATATTTGATTGTATTATTTAAAAGTTTAGTTAAAAATGTAAACAAATTTTTAATAAATAATTTTTTTATTGAATTTCAATGGAATAGGTTAGTTTTTTTACGACTCGTGATTGTAATAGTCTTAAATGATTTGGGTTAGACGAGATATTTGTGTGTGTGTGTAAAAAACGTCAAATGTTTTCTTCTAGCATATTCGTCACAAAATGTTGACCACGTAATCAACAAGATGTATGAAGCAGGGTTGTCAGATTTATTAGATTGTTTTTCGCCAAACAACGCAATTCAAATTGCCAACAATTTTTTTAGATCAATTTTTGCATTGAAAAAAGTTGCCAAAAATCGCCAAAACACTTTTCTTAGTTTTTGGTCGAATTGTAATACTGAAAAATTGCGATTTTTGAGAGTAATTTTTAGCAATCATAGATAGTTTGTTAAAAATAGAATTTATTTTTAATTTTCTAAAAAAATGTCTAAGAAATTTTTTGTTACACCACTACAATTAATTTAGTACCCCAAAAAAAATTCTCTAAAATCGCTAAATTACTTACACATAAAAAATCGTTTACCAAAAAATTTCTATCAACTGTAACAAGATATTTCGGAAGCAATATGAGAAAATTTGGCAAATTTAAATTATATTCTGGTAAAATGTTTCAAGTTTTTGAATAATTTATGCGAAAAATCATATTCTGTTGATGTATTTCCAGTCTCTTATAGGGATTGAAAAATTCGCTTGAAAAATCGGCATAAAATCGCCGGTAGCCATTTCAAAAATTAAATCGCATAACGAGTTGGAAATCGTCACGTTGTCTGACAACCCTGGTATGAGGTTTACAGATATACTCATCATCCCACACGCATACATAGAGATTGATGGGTCAAATAGATAATAGTCCTGCTGCCATCCATTATCATCCCTTTACTGCAAAAAAACAAATCTCATTCTTCTTACATTGGTCTCTGTGTGTGTGTGTATCTGTACTTGTTAGTTGGTGGATTATAAGAGTGAAACAATTTCATGCTATTTCCGTTTCATATTAAACTGACATTAAAATTTTTTAACGTGTGTTGATGACGATGATGACAGGAAACAACAATTGCAACAACCAACAACTGCAACAACATTGAGTAGTATATTTGACAGTGTAAATGTTGTACGGTATAAAAGTGCAGTACTACTTTGCAACCGATTGTGGTTTATAACGGAAATGCGTTGGACTGAATATCCGGAAGGCGTATAAACAGCAACAACAACGATCTATTCAATATATCTGCAGCAAAACTATACATATTTTCAATTACTATTCATGCACTCAGAATAGTAATGCAGTTACTAAAATTATTTGTGTATTATTGCGGCATTTGTTTTACTTACATTTTCAATTTGTTTTTGAGAGTTGTTTTTAAACAACTAACGAAAAGTACTGCAATTGAGTTACATTTACTTTTTAAAGTTATTTCAAAACAACTACAAGCAAAATAGTTTTCAAGTGTATGTGTGTCTTTCGATGAAATTTTTTCGAATACAAAATGTTTGTGACAAAAACAATACAGCTCTTTATTTTATTTGTTAAAGTTATTTCAAAACAACTACAAGCAAAATAGTTTTAAGTGTAGTGTTTCTTTCGAACAAATTCTTCGAACACAAAATGTTTGTGACAAAAACAATATGGCTCTTATTGCAAAAATGTGAGAAGAAAACTTTTTCTCTTGTGGTTTAGAGAAAAAAAGAACGCTAAAATTTCGCAGCTAAAAATTTATTAAATAAATAAAATATTATGGTTAGTTTTGTAATAGAAAAATAAACCAGTATTTTTTACAGTTTTACGATCATTTGTATCTGTGTTGTTTTAACTGCATTTGTAGTTGTTCGTACAGTTTTACAATTATTTTTATGTCAGTGGATTTAACTGCTGTTGATTTTTAATAGTTAAAAATAACTAAAATAGCAGTTGATTTAAATGCAAATGCGGATATTTAAATCATTTGCAATTGATTCTACACTTAGATACTATGTAGGTAAAGCCCACTGCAATTGTAGTTGAAAACAAATGAAATTTCATTTAATGAAAGACGACTCAGATTACAGTAAATTCAACTAACATTGTCATTGTTTTTTATGTTCAAAAAAATGACTAACAATTGTAGTCAAAATGAACCACATGGTAGTAAAAAATAAACAAACATTTATTTTTTTTAAATATCAAAACACCACTGTAAAAAATGAATGTAAATCTTAAAATAGTCATTTGATGTGGTTTGTTCTTTTTTTTAAATGAACTACAAGGTTAGTAAAAAATTTAATTTGTTCCACAAATGACTGACATTTACATTAAAAATAAAGAAACTGTATTACAACCCAAACAACTA